>JAGTJL010000039.1:0-193439 GCA_020746875.1 Rhexocercosporidium sp. MPI-PUGE-AT-0058 | reverse complement strand
TCTTATTATCTTAAAATTAATTACCGAAACTCCGAGAAAATAAAATCGTTATTACTTTAATACTTTAATACGTTACTTAAAATAACTCAAGGCAAGCTCGGCTTATTACGGTATTTAATTCGTTATTTTATATTTTTATTCTTAATTAAGTTATTATTATTAATACTTAAGTAGCGTAGAAGCCTAAACTTAGCAGCTGTCGATCGAGAGAACTTATAAAATTTAATAATAACTTTTATATTAAACTTCGAGCTTACGATAACTTGACCGCTAATTTCCAAAGACCGATAATCTAATTAAGAATAAAATACTTATAATATAAAAAGTTAAAAGCTTAAAAAGATATGGAAAAGCTAGAGATTTATATTTTATTAGCAGTACTTGCTTTACTTATCTTTAATTTAATTATTATAATCTTAAAGTATTAAGTTTTATTATTAAGTTTTATTATTAAGTTTTATTATTAAGTATATTATATTAAAGTTATTAATATTTAAATAAACCTTTTATATTATTAATAATAAATCTGACGATTTTTATTACCGATATAAGGCAGTTATACTAGCTTATTTCTTTCGTAATAACTTATAGCTTGTCGCGCGCTTTATCGCTTATGGATATATAGATTAATTTCATTTATTTAATTTTATAAGCTCTTTTAAATCTTAAATCGTTTAATTACGTATAATCTCTTAATTATTATATATATTTTTCAAATTAATAGCTTATTTACGGTAGCCTTAAAAGCTGTTTTAATTAAAGTAAATCTTTTTCGTTATAAGGTATTTAAATAATATTAAAGAACAATTTCTGATCTTTAATTACTTTTAAGGGCTTATTATATAAGCTTACTTCGGCAGTATATCTTAAGGGATTATCGTCTTTAGCGCTTAGTTTATTAATATATTAAGATTATTAACGCTCCGGAATAACTCGTTAAAGGAACCTCGTTTAACTTATTATTTAATTCTTCGTGAGATTTAGTAAAAAATAAGCGCTCGATTATATTCTGCTCTTTTATAACGTAAGTTATAATCGATTTAATTTAAATTATTTTACGAAGTTAAAACTCTTTTTATATTTTTTAAAAGCTTTTTTAATTTTATAAAGTATTAATAATTATTATATTTATAAGCTTTCGAGCTTATACGTTTAGCGTTAGTAATACTGAATTATCCGAAGAGTAGCTACCGTAAATATCCTGTTTAACTCGATTAAAATACTAGGGTATTATTACGAGACGACTTATAAGTGCTATCGGAGAGTATTTATAAGCGTAGATAATATTCGAAGTATTAAAGGGACTTTTCGTCGTTTAAAGAAGAGTTCTTAGTATTTCAGTATATGCTTTTATTATTATGCTTTAATCTTCGTCTTTCCGTAAAGCATAAAAGATGCGTTTTTATTATAATTTAGCGTTTGATAATATTAAAGCGACGAGCTATGAGAATTATAATAAGGAGTAATTAATAATATTAATCGTATTAATTAAGTTATTCGCTAGAAGCATAAGTAACGACTCGATATTAATTTCGTTTCGCGTAAATTAGCTTTTCAGGGACTTTAATAATAATTTTACTATTACGTATAGCCTGTCTTATAAGCTTTTTAAAGTCTTTAGGGCCTTATAAATTTCGCGCCTCGAGGCTAGGTTTAAATTAGTCTTCTTTATTATTATATTAAATTATCGCTAAAAGCTCGTCGTTTTTATAATAAATAAAGCGTTTTTATTTATAAAATAACTTAAAGCGATTAATTATAAAAGTACTGCAAAAGAGTGCACCGTCGTTCTTTAGTTCTTTTAGCTTATAATAACTCTTTTTAAGAAAAGCTTCGTAAATCTCGTAAAGTTTTAATTACTGAAAGTTAAGCTTTTTGCTTCTTAATATATTAATTTCTTAAATAAAATCGTACTTAAGAACTAAGTCTTTAATTTATAATAACTTATTTCGAATGTTTTTTTTATATTAAAAGCTTTTTTCTTTTCTTATTTTCGGCGTATTTTTCGAAGCTTAGCTTTTTTTACATTATTATTCTGCATTTAATATTAAAAAGTTTAAATATAAATTAAATCGTTAATACTTTTAATATTTCCCAAGAAAAGACTTTTAAGTAAAATAACGCTTTTTAATAAAAATAATTAGTTTTTTATTATAAATTATATAAAAGAAGGTATAACTTATAAGTTTATAGATTATAATACGATTAGTAAATAAAACCGCTAATAAATCACTCGTGTTGAGTTTCTTTTTATTTTAGAAAGAGTATTCTTAATAAAACTATATCCTCGCTCGATTATATTATTAACGTTCGCGTTATAAGCCGATATTTGAATTCGTCGAATTTTTATTTTATTTAATAAATTAACGACTTTGCTTATATTTTTTATACTTTTATCGACTATTAACTTTTAAAATAACTTATATTAATAAATAATATTTTATTAAATAAAATTAGCGATGCTTTTAGCCTTTTTTAAAATAAGCGCTTTAGCTTCGACTTAATCGCTTATATTAACCCGAGCGATAACGAGATACTTTTTCTTATTTATATTAATATAAAAGTAATATTTAGCGCTTATGTTTTTATAAATCCGCTCAAAGTAATTAAAACCATAAGTTCTTCTTATTATTTAATATTACGTAATATATACTTATTATATATTTTGACGAATTCCGCGGAGTTTTTAAAAAAAATCTTTTTAAAAATAGCGTTAAGAAATACGATAATATATGCTTTTTCTTCTTTTATAACCGGAATTATTATAATAATTTCGTAAAATATATACTTTATTTTTATTAATATTAAAAACAAATTTAATAAGTACGTCTTTAAATACGGTAATTAAAAACTTCGTATAATAATACTTCGTTTTTAAATATACGAAAAGCTTTTAAGTTTCTACTTTTCGGAGTCTTAAGCGTAATTAAATAAATAGTTATTTTTTAATAATATTCTTTATAATATTTTAAGGATATGAATAAGTTCGCTTCGATTTTTTAATCTGTATTCGAGTTGCTATTAAGTATTACTTAACCGCTCGACTTATCTCGTAATTCTTAGACTTTTTATTTTATATTAATAAAAATATCGCGTCTTTAAGTTAGCTTAAGGTTATCGAAGGTCTCTGGCTCTTTTATTATATCTTTTGTATTCTTTGCTTTTACGAGGCAAATTCTAATTATATTAAGCTTAATTAAGATTTTATCTTTATTATTATTATTTTCGATATCTTCTTTAATATCTTTACGGTATTTAAGTCTCTTCGAGAGAATATCTGCTATTATATACGTAATACTTTTAATATATCGCACTTTGAAGTCGAAAAGCTTAATTTAAATAAGCTAGCAAGTAAGTATCGCACTAAAATAGTCGTAAGTAGCACTTTTAAATTAAGTAATAAGGGTATTTACGTTAATCTTTATAATAAAGGAGACTCTTATAAGCTAGATTTTAAGATTTTTAAGGATTAAGAGTATGCTTTTATATTCTTTTTTCGTAATATTATAATCTTATTTTACTTTTATCTAAAAGCCGGTCTTATATTTCACCGGTTTAAGTTTATTATTCTTCGGGTTACGCTAATTAAGGAAATTACTTTATCCGACTTCACTAGAGTTTATAAAAACGACGATTTCGCTAATGCTTTTAAAATAATTAATCTTATAAAGTATTAAGAAAGATTATAAGATATTTTAGAGGGTTTTTATTACTTAGCTATAAGTTACGGGATTTTATATAAATTTGATTCCTTTTTGAATAAGGTCGTATAATAGCTTGGCTAATAAACGAAAATCTTTAATTTAAATACGGAAATAAGTAATTAAATCTAGAAATCTTTTGACTTTTATAACGTTTTTTTTTATTATTTCTTTTTTATATATTTTAATTAAATATATAATTAAAAGTTCTCTTTTTACAAGTTATATGCGTAGCCGACGACGTTCACGCTATTACAATAGAATTGAGATTTAAGGCTTATAATAGCTTTAACGCGCTTAAAGCGTTTTAACGTTTTATCGAAATTAAAAAAGCGCTTAAAGACGAACTAGCGAATTCTAGACCGTGCTTTCTTCCGATCGTAATATATATATAATCCTTTTACGTTAACGTCGTTTAACAATAATATTATAATAGAGGATATAATATCTTTTAATATTTTATTAATCGTTTTTACGAATTAAGTAATAGAATTTACAACTTCTTGAAGTAGTATCGTATTTAAGAGTAGTTCGATGCTAGGCACGAAGAAGGCCGTTATATCTCGATTATTTTAATATAATACTTATTAATTATAACTTAAGTATAAGTTTATTAAGGTTACGATATAGTATTTTGTGAATTCTTTTAAAAATTCGTTAATAAAAGAAGGTAAGTTAGCGTCTCTTAAAGTAATTACGTTAAGTATAATAGCCAAGTTAATTAAACAGTATTTCTTAATTCTTTTTTTTAATTAAGAATTAAGCGTTACAATATCGCTCCTTTAAAAGCTCGAGAACCCTACGTTTAAGTCTGTTTTTTATTATTTTCTTGACTTCGGGAGCTAACGCTTTAAAAAATAAAAAGTATAATATTTATTAAGCTTCGTAGCTTATCGTTTTAATAATTGTAAGTAGCGAAATATTCTTATAGAATTTCTTATACTTAATTTAATTAAATATAATAACATTTTCTCGATTTAATATAATTTCGTCGAAAAAGGCTTTCTTTTCCAATTATAGTACATCTTTAATATTTAAAGTAATAAATCGCTCTTTCGTAATTCTAAATTCACGAAAAAAGCTAGCAAAACGAAGGAATAAGGTATCTTAATATTTCCTAACTTATTCTTAAAGAAAATCAATTTTTTTTTTTGAAGACTTTATATTAATCTTTACGGCTTTTAATCGTATATCTTATTTTATATATTTAATTTATAAGCTTAATATTTTTGTTTTTCGTCTTATATATAATATACACCTGCGAAGCTTATTTGCGTCCTTTAAATAAAGACGTTATTAATAAAGTATTATAATCCGTAGTAAATTGAAAACTAGGCTCGATTTTCTTAATTAATACGGTATTAAATATACGTTTTCTACTAAAAGGAGCTTTTATAAAGCCGTTATAAAAGGAGTAATCATAAAAGTCCGTTTCTGGAATTATGAATTCTTGCTTTATATATTTAATAGAAATATATAAAACGCCTTTAAAAAAGGAACTGTTTTTATTATTAGAAATTTCTTTATTTTTTCCGTAGAAAAGCTCATCTTCGAGCTTAAAAGAAGTATTTTTTAAAGAATATTCGACGGTATTATTTATAAAGCTTTAATTATAATTAATTATTCGTTTTTTAAGTCAATTTCGGATTTTAAGTAATCTAATTCCGGGTCTGATAATATTCTATTATCTCGGCTCTTAGACTTTATAGCTTTAATGCTTTCAGCGTATTCTGTACGTTCAGTTGTTTTTATAATAGTAATTAATCGTATAACCTCATTCTATAAGTTAGCGTAAACTAGTGTGGTGGGGTTGACCTCAGAGGTCCATTTGTCACGTGATTGGGCTGCCATTTGCTGTATTTAAGATAGCCTCTAGGGCAACATCCTTTAACGACAACAAAGATTTTTACTACTACAACTTTCACTTCTTATTCAAACTATACCTCCCCCCTCCCTTAACAAATTGCACTCCTTAGATATGTAATATCTTTGGTATTCGTCAAATGGGTATTTCCTACGTTTACCCTCCGGCACTTGCTTTGCTACCCTCTCGTTGTGTGCTTGGTGTTTCCCCTCCACACTAGACTATAAGATTATATTAAGCATACTTTTCTATAACTGAACTACTTTTGCATAAAAGTTCCGGCTTCGTATAAAGCTCCGGCTTCCGTGCTTTGAACCTCGGAAGCTTTAAGCTTCCGGTAAAAGGTTATTCAAAGCTAAAACAGTAGCTTTCGGAAGCCTTAGCTTCTGTGTTTTAAACCTCGGAAGCTCTGGTTTCCGGTAAGAGATTACGCTAACTCGTAAGCTTGCAAGTAAATACTTAATTAAGTTATATAAGCGAATATATACGTGATTAGCTAGAGTAGTTATATAGACCTAGAAATCCCCCGTATAATAGAATCATTATTCATACTAAATCTCTTCTTTTTAAAAAAGAGCTTTTAAATATAATTATATTTCAGCCCTTACGAATATAAAAAATAAAGGTTATAGCTCTAATAACGTATAATAATAATAGAATTTAAATTAATTACTTTATAAATAATAACTTATAAAATAATTATATATTTAGATTGTTATTTATAAAGTTAATTAATATTAAGATAAAGGGATTAATATAAGTAAGGAGAGAATACTTAAAAAAAAAAGGAAGTAATTAGTAAGAATATATTAAAGTAACTTAAGTATTTAAAATAAAAAAGTATAAATATAAGTTAAAATAAATTGAAATTTAATCAGAGATTATATTAAATTTAGTTCTTAAAGTAATATATAATAATTAAAAATTATATATATATAAAATATAAGATAATAAGCGGTTTTGAAATCACGATGGTTTTTAATGAAATAATAAAAGTTATTATACTAAACTTTTTTTATTAATGAAATTAATAATAATTATTTATTATATGTATTTTTCGTTTATTATAAAGGACTATTAGTTAAAACTTTCTCGTCTTTTGCTATAATTCCCTAAGGGAAAAGCTGGAAATTAGGGACAGGTAATAAATAGTTTTTAAATAATAAACGATTTTTAATAGAGTAATAAGAGTTATTACGTTAAACTTTATTTACTGGTAAAGTTAATAGGAATTGTTCATTATATATATTTTTCGTTTATTATATAAAGGCTACTAGTCTAAAATTTCGCGTATTTTTGCTATAATTCCCTAAGGGAAATGGTAGAAATTAGGAATAGGCCGTCGATTTAATAAATAATTAAATAAATAATTAAATAAACGATTCCGTCTTAAGCTTATAAAATCGACTTCTTCTCCACATTCGCTAGAAGACTCGGAACCCTACCTCAAGCGGTAGGGCTAAGGGATAGATTATATGACCTTAAAGTGCTTTAGTAACTTAGTAATTAAATTCTTTAAATTAGTTCATTGTAAGTCAAGCATATAAGTTAGAGCAGGGGCAGCCTATCGAGGGTATACAAGCTCCACAACTTCCGACAGCCCGCTAGTGAGATAGCTATAGTCCTTACGAAATCGGCTTCTCCTAAACTCATTATAAACGTTTCAGCCCCGCCCGCTAAACGGGGTATTTATATACACCTTATTAAAAGAGGCGGGACGGTACATTAGGATGCTACCTAAGCAATTGGAAATGCGAGCGAAACTTGTCAGTCAGCGATATGTGTATCTAATGCTCTTAATTACTTAGTCTCCAGTACTAAACGAATCAATACCCTTCTTTAACTACTCTAGATTCACGGTTTAAATCACTGGACCAACTTAGTCTTTGGACCCCGTAAGCGCTGTTCCAAGCTAGTGAGCACGCTCTAGCCACGTCTGCGTGTGAAGCCTACTCGTCGTCACATTAAGTCTCGAGTCCTCTCGCATGTCTGATACTGCCTAGCCACATTTAAGTAGAATTGCAACGACTATTGTTTCCGATCTAAATAGGAGCACATTTCTTATTTCTGTACTATTTTATAAAGTGCGTTCTCTTTATAGCTTGGAATTGTTAAATGCAATAATCTTCTACTATAACCCTCTGTCTTAAGTAGTGCATACGTGACAATTTATAGACCTAATTCTAGACATTTATTTTCTTGTCTTCCTTTTCATCATCCGAATCCGCATTTTCATCAGTCTCATCATCCGAGTAGCTATCATCTGAGTAGTCATCATCTGAGAAGTAGCATCCATCAGAGTCACTCTCAGAATCCCCCCCATTCCTCCTGTCATATATAGCCATGAATTCATCCAATTTTGACAAGTCCGCCGTCTTTATTGGAATTTCCTCATCTAGAGCTTCCAAGCCCTTCTCCATAAACCTCTAGAGCACCCAAAGAACGGCCTCGTGATACTGTGCCGCTTCCTCTGCAGTCATTATTGTCTCATCAAATTTTGTGCATTGAAGCTCAGCACCCTTCCTAAGAAATAAAACCACAGCTTCAACATGGCCCATTGCACAGGCAACCACCACCGGGCTTCCAACTGGACCTCCAACAAGATTGAAATCGGCCCCATTTTTAAGTAATTTCTCTATGATTGGCATATTGCCACGATACACGGCGCAATAGAGCGGTGTTCCCATATCGCAAAGGAGATTGACGTACTCTTGGACCTCCTTTTCAGGTGCCCTCTTCAAGAGCTCTGTGACGACCTCTTCGTCTCCCATGTATGCCGCTATATTGAGAATACTGACTTGCACTTTCGAGCCAACATTGTTATCGATCTCGGGAAGATTCTCAAGTGCAAATCTAGTACTGGATCGTTTAAGCGCTATCTGAATAGCACTGTGTCCCAAAAAATTCGTCTTTAGAGGGTACAAACCCGCCTTTATCAGTATCTTGGCAGCACCGAAGTTATCGGTGTCAACAGCATGATGGAGTGCTGTGTTGCCGTGTCTGTCAGTGGCCTGTAAGTCTAAACCGTTTTCAGCCATGCTTATCAGGCTTTTTACAGCTTTCAGTCTGTGGCGCCCCCTCGTACCAGTCATCAAAGGAGTCATTCCTTCACAGTCTCTGGTGTTGAGGTTAGCACCAGCCTTGGCCAACAGATCAAGGATTTTGTGCTATTGAGCTTCGACCGCAAGTTGTAATGCTGTCATCCCCCATTCGTTGCGAGCTTCGAGATCAGCTCCTACTCTGAGCAGAATCTCAACTGCTTCAAATTGATTTTGCGTGACAGCAAGGTGAAGTGGGCGACTATATTCAAGCTCTTCAATAGAAACAAGATGATATCCGTCTTCGATGTTGGATATCTTTGGCTTGCCTGCTTCCAGAAGTAATCTTTTATTTGTGGCGTGCTCGAAAAGGAAGCGAAGGATGGTAACATGTCCTCTTCTGGCTGCGTGTTGAAAAGCGTGCATGACTTCTTCCGATACAATAGGAGTCTGAACCGCTGAGAACCCCGCTTTAGACGACTCTTTCGAACATGCCGCCCCGTTCACGGAAGCCCCGACCTGCAGCAGATATGCAACAACTTCCAGTCTTTTATGTACACAAGCTTTGACAACGAAAATGATACTGGATCGCATAAATAATGCAGTGCGGTCCGTCCAAAGACGTCTTGGGTATTGGGATCGACTCCTCGATCAAGAAAGTAGTTCATTGTCCGACGAAGATATGGATATCCACTCTCATTTGAAAGTCGGCTTGCTATAGTGACTCATGGCGTTTTTCCCTCTCTGTCGCGGCGGTCAAGATCGATTCCAGCACGTGATACGAGATCGTGGACCATATTCCTATGAACATGCGTGAAGGGGTCGGCGCACAGCAGCAGCTGGAGAGCTGTCTTTCCGGAAGTACCAGATCTTGTGGGTACATTAAGTTGGCGACCACTGACAAAGTCGTCGATGGACCAAGTGCCGTTGATCCCTTGTACTGGTGCACGAGGTTCGATGAGGGTAGGATAAGCAAAAGGGTTCTGATTGAAAAGACTGACTTTGTCAACGTGGTTCAAAACTGCGCGAATAGGCTCCCAATCTGAGTTGGCCATGGCCGCATAATGAACGGCTGTAAATCCTTCGCTAGTCTGGTCGTGGTGATAGAACCCGGCGTCCTGGAACAAGGAAATAATTTTTGGTTTCCGAGACACTACGGCATAGTGAAGGCAGGTATGTCTGTCGTCTGTTTTGATGAGGATATCCGCGCGACTTGATCTCTGAAGAATGAACAAGGCTGTCTCGAGCGAGCCGGCTTCCACAGCGCAAAGTAGGGCTGTCCTGCCATTTCTTCTCCTCGTCGAGAGCGAGTGCATGAGCCTGGGCGATTGAAGGAAATGTTCTAAATTAGACACGGAATTGCCAGCAGCGGAAACGTGAAGAATGGTTCGGCCGTCGGCTGCAACCACATTGATATCGCTGCCCTTTTCTTCCATAAACTTGACGACATTGAGACTCATTGCTGCAGCAGCTTCGAGTACAGCTGTGATTCCATGGTTATCAGCACCCTCGATAGATGCTCCATGGTCGACAAGCAGTTTCACGACTTCGAAGTGCCCATTTTTGCAAGCACAGTGAAGTGCGCTTCGGCCTTGTGATCCTGGAACGGCCCGCGCCCAGAAACCGAAGAAACACGATTGCCATTGGTATGCCGGTCCTAGACCTTTATTAGTCCTTTCGGCCGTGATTATTGAGGTCAAAATCTACTACTAATTTTCTCGTACTGTACAGTACAATAGAAACGCGAAGTACAATTGCACTGCTTTACGAGGACCCATGAGTCGGCACTAGTCTATTCTCACGCAATAATTCTAGGCGGCGAGGTCACATGAATACTTTGCCGTACGATTAGAAATGTCAGACCATTGGTTGGGAAGTATTCAATGTGAGGAGGCCTCTTATGATCAAGAATGGATCGCGTAACTGTACTCAGTGATGTTCCCGTGGGGGCGGTACAGTAAGCGAACTAACGAACCAGGGGGCAAGAATCCGTGCGCTCCAGGCTGCCTGGCACTCACTCGTTTAGGTGGAAACATCGCTTTTTTAAACTACAACTTGTTTTTAAATGATTAGCTGTTTATGATCTCCTAACAAGAATATATTAAACTCATAAAAGTGTACGAGAAATATCTTGCAAGCAGTGCTGTTACTAAATAACTAAGTATTTTTGGTTTTTGCGCAAGTAATCTACCGTTTTAATTCATTCAAGACCTGTAACGCACGGACTTTTGTCCCCCAGTTCGTAAGCCTTAACCCCACATGAACAAACGAACAGCCATTCATCTACTCTTCACTTGCTGATTGCTGGACCATTGGGGGTCACCTTCTCACACAGGATACTTTACTGGCTCATTCTTATGCCAATAGACCCGTTGATTACCAAATGAAAGCAGACAACCAGAATATATGAATCGCAAGGGGAATCTCGGATTGAGCCCTCCAGCCGAGACAGTAGAAAATGTAGGCTAAAGGGCGCGGCGCTCCTACCCTGCCTCTGACGAATTTGTTTGGATGCATCTTACGTCAAACGAATTTATCCGTCAGTTATTCTGCCAAGTCTGCCGTTCCGAGAAAGCGAGCTTATCCAACCGTTATTCTGGTGGGGGCTAAGAAATCAAGCATTACATTGCTGCAATAAGCTAGCTTGGCAGGGGTGCTTTGATGCTTGTTTGGCTTTCTTTTCAGAAAACGACAGTCCGTGCCACAAAATGTCAGCACTAAGCTTCTGGCAGCCAACAGGAAGTAATTGGCCTCCCCGCTCTTTCAACATCTCCTGCGAGGGTATCAATAGTCTCCATTTTACTATGCCTGCAACCTCGGCCTCCTTTCTAGTCATCTGCACTGACTCGAAGCTGCTTTAATAGCCACAATCCCTGGGATCAAGTGAGTTCTCACCACTTAGCAGGTTTCGACTTTCTGAAAGCTCGAAGAAGTGTTAGCGTCCGCAAGGGAGACTGTTAGATTGGCTGTCTCCTCAAGCGATGCCTCAAGTAAGCAGACTTCTCGCTGCATCGCGAGGGCTGTGCAAACGTGATTGACTGGGTACCAAATTTTAGTTCCTCGTAAAGAACCCGATAAGGAAGGTGCAAATTGGGCAGCCTATGCAAAACACACCGAAGGATTGTTGATAACTCAATAGTAGGCTCGGTGAAGGAAAACCACGACCAATGTTCGGAATACCTCAAGGCCGCATTACCTTGACGATTGATTGATATCAGCGTGGCGCCAAAGGTGATCACACCAACAGCTTTGAATAGCGAGAAGCAACTTAACAACCAGGCGAATCGGCCTACTATAAGTATATGTCATGTCCGCCAGTTGCCCGAACTTTGGTATCCCAAGTTCTCATAACCGCTGAGAATATAAGAAAAGCATCACGCAATCTTAAAGATTCTTGATCGCACCATCACCTCAAATTTGGCTTGTGTCATCTTGTTCAACAATACCTACATATATACCTCCCACATCTCCCACATCTCTCATATTCTAAAGTTCAACATTCGGCAGTAGCTATGGCTATCTTCACCAAACTCTTCCTCCTCGCCGTAGCCACCGGCCAGACCCTGGCCTGTGTTCGAGCCACTGGTTATATAGTACACGATCCTTTGGGATCAGGCGGACCCAACGAGGCTGTTCATGGAGAACTTTGGGACAATGGAGGCCGCAAGTGCTTCGGGGTCTCACCATCCCACCCGCTTGACCAAGACGGTCATTACACAACCAATTGCGACCCTGGCTACTACTACGCCTTCTCGAAGGACGGTGCTCATGCTTGGTATGGGTACGGAGGAAACAAGTTCGAATGGGCCCAGAGTATTAGCAGGAGCTCTTTCGACTGCGACTTTTGTGTGGGCAAGAGCGGACACTGTGCCCAATGCACCTCTATTGACTGGAGCGATAGTCTCTATGGGTGTTAAGCCGTCCTAGGCTCGCTGTTGGAGGGAGAGGACGTTCGAAGAAGGATTCGTCAGAGCTCGATTTGGACGGCTGAAGATTGAGGAGGGAGGAGTCGAAGTATCGTGGGGAAATCGGACGTACTAGGCGAGGAAATTCTTTGTTCATTTTCGTTTTGAGTATTGCAGATTAAGAGAAGTACCTCAAAATTCGGATCGTCTCTGTCTACAAGTGCAATCACCCCAGAAGAGAACCACACATTCAAAGTCATCTCAATCTCGAACTCGTCCCATAGTTAGAGTATCAACGTCTCTTAAACCTTGATTCCTGCCTCTTCATTCCTTCTTTGCTCCCTTCTTGAACCTTGACTTCTTGATCTTGACAGAATCCGAATCCTTATCATCCATCTCCACATTCTCGGATTCCGTCGAAAAACTTCCTTTGCGTACCGATGCATGATTTTTGAAAGATCCCTTCTATTATGTCATCTCTTCAATCTAGCTTAGGCTTGCGGACGTAGCTTTCGAATTAAGTCAGTATAGCCTGGATATGACTTCAAAATCAATAGAGTTGCATATATGTAATCACCTTTCTTCATAGCTCTCCTCTTTTTCTCTGCAGGCCTGTCAGCTTCGAAAGCCGCAACGAGCATACGTACTGGTAGAAGACTATTCAATTCATGCTTGAGATGGCGCTGGTTCTGTGCAGCATGGATAGAACTTGCGAGATCTAGAGGATACAGGTTCTGCGTGATTCTAGATTTCTTTAAACCACTCTTGATGTAATTTCATTGTTCTGAAAGGTAGAATATGATGGCAGTTTTAAAAACTCTAGATGCAGAATCGTCTGGGTAGCCACGATATCTATTTAGTTAATGTCAAAACGGCTGACCCTTGACTGCATAATCCATCATCCTACCAATCATCATGGATTTATGTGGCTTAAGTGAGCATCAAGCGAAGCGGATTATGTGGCAAATGACTCGTGCGCGGGAGGGTATAACATTTCGAGCTTGTGAGTGACATCCTAGTTAGAATTCGAGCCCGGTCTTTATTAGTTATCTCAGTGGCTTATGACAGAAAAAGGTATCCCTTCGTCCGGTGAGACATTGCCACGCTAGCAAGGGAGCAGGAGTAAGTGATTTACAGGGTGGATGTCAATTGAGCCTCATCCTCTGGCGAATGACAACTTCTCGTTTTTGCCCATGCTTGGCGTGAGCAATGTCTCACCGGATGATGAGATACTACTTCTAGCCCAGATGCCCAAAGGCCACTCGAAAATCCAGGAGCAGAAGTACCATCGTTGTTATGAGGCCAGCCGCTGACTCACGTCTATCTACCTACCCACTTCAAGTTGATGTGGTTACGCAACCAAAAGAGTAAAACTTTTGTTTTGTAATGCCTGAGGCTGACATCTTAACCCCGAGACACTGCCTTACAAATAAGATGATTGGTCATTCATAGGAAACGTCTCGATATTACTACCCAAGACAGACTCTTCAAAAAGTTATGTTACCTCCTAGACTTCATTCCTCATGCTTGATTCCATTGTTTGTTCCCTAACTTGAACATACAGTTGCCAGTGGGACTCTCCAAGTCGACGACCTGTAGCCGGGGTCTCCCATTAGAGAATGTCAGATATTCTACGTACTTAGCGTACAGCTACATCGTTTGAGTCCTAGTTTTTTTGCTTTCTAGGGCTTTAATTGGGTGCCTGCGGGCTGCCATCCATAAGCTTCTTGAAACGAGCGTAGCGCATCCTAGTTGCGTGGCTATTGCGTATTTCCCGCGAGAGAATAGGATCGTGAGCTACTCTGTTCCAATCAATCTGAAAATCTGCATTAGTAGTGCTCGTGGTTGGCTATATATGTATGCCGGTTTGTCTTATTGGTGCATTGGAGGGGGTGGCGGACTTTTGGGGTTGGGTAGGAGAAATTAACTCACGTCAAGGAGACTCTTCTGGTTGAGTATTATATACAACAAGCTCACGTATCCCGGCATATTGACGAGCAATAATGCTGAGAAACTCTTGAGGCCAGCTTCAACACGGACTTCTTCGACGGCCGCTGGGATTGAACGGAGCCATTCCTTGAAATGTTCCGTGCTAAGATCCTCACCTTTTATATCTTCCCTGAATCGAATTGTAAAGAGTGCCCATGGAGCCTCGAGAGGACGCACAGAATCTTTTGGAGCAAGACGCCTATGATAGTGGTCGGCGGATTTTGCTGCATGGTTTGCTTCAGATGCCTGACAAGTGTCGCCTTCCTGGGAATGTCCCTGAACATCATTTAAACGTGATCGCTTGTTCGGCGAATCAGAGGATTAGCTGTCTCGTGACCTCTTGCCGTTTAGTCCTTCGTTCTCGGGAGCTCTTGCATCTTGGACTGATAGTTTGATACCCCTGACAAAGGGCTTGTCATTTGTCAAAACAAAGTGGACTGGGGACGGGTAACGTTCATTTTCGATCCCCTGTGGCAAGAAAAATTGCATTCGTACATAGATAGAGGTGTAAAGTTCGTCAACAGAAAAGCATGGCTTTGTCCTGAGGAGCCGTAATTCTATTATAAGTGCTCGTGTGAAAGAATAGTGCCCGACACCATTTGCTTCAGAGTCAAAGGGGCATGCACATATCAATTCTGTGACACCATTGCCTTCCGAGTCGTTGGCAACACCAGATGAGCAACTGTCGAGCAGGATCAAGACATCGCTGTTTGCCATTTCTAATGATCTTTGGATTCCACTCCACATCACGATAGGGCAATTTGAATCCTTTCTAGTTGGCAGGCTGGAGTAAAGTAAATCAGTTGCAGTAGGACATAGAAATTCTGAACTATCACTCACGTAAACTACAATAATTCCTTACTTCGTGAAAGCCGGCTGTGGCCGGCATAGTACACAATTTTCAGGTGACTGCTACTATTATTGCCGACCTTGACGAAGCTGTTGAAATTATCGCTGACCTCTAAATGGCTGTTGATATCGGGGATCTGATATTCTTCGACATCGTAATGATAGCAGTCTTCTAGGACTTTTCGAAGTGCAGATATCTCTTGCTCAACCGGCAGGTTGGGATCTCGTGTCTGCCAGGAAATCAAGAGCACAAATACCTGTGAATATCGAGACTTCTTGTCATTGGGAAACACTTCGGCAGCTGTCTTACTTAGGGCTTTCGCAAAGTTCTCCAAACCAAGATGGTGGAGTGTGCGATCTATCTTTTCCGCTCGCGTTAGAGCACTTTTTGGGGCCGAGCTCTGCGGAATTTTCGAGCTGAAAGTCGAGGTCGTTCGTTCGCGGTTGTCGTTATGCAAAGCGTCCCTTGTGGCACCTGCATTCAACGGTTGCTGGCCATTCATAGTACCGGAAGTGGTCCTGCTATCTCAAGATCAATCCAAGGGGAAGATGTCTCCTTCAAGTAGCACATACTGATCCTGAAGTCCTCCATCATTGCTTTGGTATGAGCCCTCAACAAACACCTCGGAAGAAATATTCATGACTGATTCAAGTCACACAGCCTTGACCACAGAACGTCCTCAGCAGTATTCAGGTTCCGAAGCACAAGATGTAGGTAGTTCAAATAGCGGTGGGCGCTGAAGAGAGAAGACACATTGCTGTCACAACAGTAGGAAAATAATAAAAGAAGAAAAGGCGAAAGAAATTGAGAAGTGGAATAGTCAGCGCTAGACAACTTTATTATAATTTCGGTATGCAAAGGGGAACACTGCAGGAAAGAGAATCGGCCTTAGACAAATACGCAACATTGACTGGTGTGGTGCACGGCGGTGGCCAACTTCCATGCACAATTTTCCATGTACAGCTGCTAATGCACAACTTTCTATGTTGATTGCCATGCCAGACTTCTGCTTTCCGAAACACCCAAAAGATGAACAGACATGAGAGAAGTGTAGCTGCTTGGCAACTCCCCGTCATTTCAAGTTTCTGTCCAAGTGAATGAGCCAAATCTAACGGCCTCGTGCACATGGTGGTGGTTGAGAGTATTAGTAAGTTATTCAAGTCGCCCAATGGGGGAGACTTTACTTGACAATGGAAAACGGTGGTGCTGTATGAAGAATAGTACAGTAAGTTGAAAGGTACCATACCTGTCACCGTATTTTCAAGGGCACGGTGCCATGAGGAGTACGGAACGGTACATAATTACTAGGCAGAGACTGCATCGTTGCTGTGTCTTTGTACCGCTGGCCCCACTTTGCAAGAAGCTGACAGACTCACACAGTCTGGGTTGACGTAGCATCGTCGCTACCAATCCGACCATGCCACCTTAGTGTAACATAAGGAATATTAGAAAAATAAAAGAACTAACCATCCTCCTCGCGATTCATTAGGTACGAGTGGCTCTGCGAAACTACAATCCCCCGCCTCATATCTCAATTAAGACACCGATATTTGCCCGAAAGCCTTGGTCCAATAACAATTTGACATCCTACAAACTTCGAAGGCAAGACTCGATAGAATACTTTCTTTCCCCGCAGTAGCTCGAAACCCTCGCGTAATCTCTTTGATCGGTTTCCAAACTCAGTCATCTTCTTTCAATATTATTGCTAAACTATCGAAAACGAATATAATCGTCAGTGTAGCCACACAGGAAACCCACACCACCACTAACTTCCCCCGCTAATATTCAGTGAAGTTAATTAGACGTTTGAAATACTTTAAACGCTTACACGTAATAATAAAACGTAATTTGAAATGGGTTTTGCTCTCTGAGATATATGAAATACGTTTCGTTATTGTTACTTAGTAATGCGCGTTATTATTAATATTTTTAAATAACTTTATTAAACTGCCTTTAAATCTTTTTATTTTTAAGCTATTTAATTCCTCGTAAAAAAGTTCTTTTTATGTCATATTTATAAATATAGCTACACTTATTAATGCTCGTCTTGTTTTATACCGAAAGAAGTATCGTATATACTCGTCTTTTTACGTAATACTTTAAAGCTAAAGATCTTATTCAATTGCAATCAGCGTAAGGAAAAGCAATAAAGGAAAACGTACGGCAAAAAAAAGTTTTTAAAGCTTTATAATATCTTTTCAACTGCTCTTAGGATACTTATATAAAGGCGGCGCAAATATATGATATCGAGAATGGGATACAAGAGCTTTAGCGCCTTAGGGTTAATCTTGTTATTAACAAAGTCGTATTTTAATTTAAAAGAAAACTATACCTTAATACTTTTGAAATTAAGGCTACTAAGAGTTACATATAATGGTCGTATATTTACTCAACAAATACAGGAAGGCTAGTTAATCTTTAATTTAAAGAAGTAAGTGTATTATATATAAGTTAGATAGTTATTAAGTATAAGTTAAAGATATTACTTAAAGTTAAATGTAAAGCCTTTGTTTAATAATAAACGTGTTAGTCTTATATAAAACCCTTTATACTTATAAGACTACTAAGATGGTTAAATGTTTAGCAGTTTATTAGCCCTGGCGGTTATTATATGACCTTAGTAATCGCGTAATTTAAGGGCTAAAATGCTAAAATGCCCTTTAATTGTTTATTAATAATAATAATAATGTTAAATATAGATGACTCTTAAAATCGAAATCTTAAGTATTAGGTTATTTTTAAATACTTTCTTAAGAGTGTTATTCTATTAAAAGCTTTCTTTTGAGAGCGGTACGCTCTTAAGCAAAAGCTCTTAGTAGTTATATTATCTTAAGTTCTTAATCCCGTGACCCGGAACCCGTTCGTAACATTATATACGCTAGCAATATTATATTAGGTTAATATTAAAATCCCTAAGTATAAATAATTCGTCGTGGCTACTAGCGCTTTATTAACCGAGGTATTTAATTTAAATAATTTAATTTAACGAGAGTTTTATATAAAGAAAAAATACTTATTACTTTAATAAAAGCTTTATATTTAACTTGAATATAACATCTTTATAAATGTATAATAATTTATAAGGTTACCTTTTCGAATTAATAATAACGTCTTTACTAATTAACTTAATTAACTTCGCACTTGTAACGATATGACACCTTAAATAATCAATTATACGTGTAAGAGTAGTATGAGGAATATTATAAATTTAATATAAAGGAAATAAAAGAGATCAAGTGACGGAGACATAATAGCCTTTTATACATACCTCCGGAACTAGTTTGAATTTAGTACAATTAATCCTGAAAGCGGCTAGCAGTAATGTTCTAATACGGCATAATCAATACGTACACTCACCAAGTCCTTTATATTATACAACGATCTCGGCCCCTTTATTATTATGTCAATTTCCTCGACCTTCCATGGTGTTTTGAGCTAAAATCGGTCGTGGAATGGCTATAGTTTTGTCTAAAAGGAATTCTAAGTAAGATGGATGTATCTTAGTCTTGCCCCCGAAATTAAAAATTTAAATATCTGCTAGAAGCTGTAATTCCCTCTCCTTTTGCTGCGACCTTGTGGGCCTCGGGCGGGTAGAATAACTTTAGCCTCCAAAGCCATCCAGAAAATGGGCGAATCTCTTGAGGCGGCTCCACGACCAATGAAAATACACTGTGAGCAGGGGTGGGTAGCTGCCAAATCAAGCCTCCTGCATTCGCGGCTGAGATGAACAACGCGACTTCTCTGAAAGCTTCGTTTTCATCTTCCTGCATCTGCTTCTTCTTTATAGAGCGACGGTTATTGATGGAATTTTTATCGAACCGCAATGCAATACTTCAGCCCAGATATCAATCGTGTCTCAGCAGACCTAGGGAGCGGAGAGTCCGCCTCTGAGGGTCGGGACATGTTCGTTGATATGCAGTACCGCAGCATGGTGCCAGTCCCAACGAATTTACCAGTGAGACATGGCACCACTACAAAGATCCTCTAGCCACATATCTTGGATTGCGATTCGCAGACCGGTCTGTGTTCGTGGAACACCTTCACTAAGAACATTAGATGCGGATATGGCACGAAGAAGAACGTATCTTACGGCTCAGGGCTAGTTTTGACGTGTATGGATTTAAACGAGATTTGCTGAACCAGCTCAATAGAACCAGGAAGGACTGGAAACAAGAGGCAATCATGAGAGCGCGTACATGAGCAACAAAGCAGGCTCACAACTCTTACGGTGGTACTGCGCCAATTGATAGAGTGAGCTTGCGGCCTTCAGACGAGATGGAGCGAGACCTTGATATTGATAGAGCCGATCTTAATGCTCCAGAATATGGATTTAAAGGCAATGCGATTTATTTCTGCAAGACCGCCGATGAGTGGAGCGGGAGCACAAATGAGGGCATCGACGGATCCTTCCCGAACCAGAAGATCTCGATACATAAAATGCTGAATGATACAACAGGCAACCCTTTAGCAGAGCGATGTCCTTCAAATCAGCTGAGATACTTTCATCTTCCTGCCAACAACATGCGCTGGGTTGAGGTACCGTACAACATGGGATTCAGTGAAACAACAATCTATCGCTCACCATATGGCAGAAAGCTATGTCTCGCTACTACGGCGAGCTGGACGGTAATTTCGATCACTATCAGCCGGCCAAACAAATGTCCAGGGAGAGAGACTCCTCTGCCGAGAGTTCTGGAGAGGGCAAATGATCGGGGCCAGCTCGGATGATGATGCGAAAATCCCTGATATTGCTCTTTTCGTTCGTATATTCTTTCGTCCACACCATGAAGTCCAACTGATTCGACGTGGAGCTTCCATATCTACACTGGAGACGGACAGTCGAAGAGCGAGAATGGCAGAGGTGATCAAGGAGACCACGAGGGAGCAAAGTGGTAGAGCCGTAGGTTTCGCTTCCCGCGCAACAGATCATGTTGAACCCTGGAGCGTGATGGAAACCAAAGCGCGTAGATATAAGTACATACCCCCTTGCCTGCCAACATTATGTTCCTAATTCAGGTTAACGTCCGAAGGTCGAAGTTAGGAGGGTATCTACTCGCTGTGGCAAAAGTAGCAGATGCAATGGATTGCGAAGCCGACGAGCGTCTTCTGCGAGAGAATGTCTTTGCAAAGTCTCCATTGCATGTCCGCCGCACTCTTGATCAGGACTATCTATTGGCGGTTGACGATACAGCAACCCGTGACCGTGACCAGACCGTCTATCGGCAAACAAGGGGCGGACGAAGTGTGAATGCTCGTATAGTCATGGTCGATCAATTATGGCTCTGGATCTTGGACAACAGTAGGTCTGTATCTTTGATGTTGCTCGTTTCTGACACAATTTAGACACTATCATAACTTCTTTCCCGAAGCGATGGGGCAGAAACAGACCAGACCCCTCCAAGCGTCTCCAAGAGCTTAAGGGAGCGTCTTCGGGTATTTCGGATTGGGAGATCCAATCTATTTACGATCTAGGTACTAGTTAGTCACATTGATAGGATGAACTCTTCTAATCATTACAGCTCTCATAATCGTTGATGGGTGTTTTCGAGTCTTCTTTGACCGCACCAGGCAGCCTGATCAGAGACCAGAGGTGGTCGACCTGTTCACTTCCGCAATTGGCAATCTAGTATGAATCTTGTTCCGTCAGTAACAAAGTCTTTCGTTCTCCGCTGACAAATCTAGGCAGCACTCACGAGCATTCCAACGAGTCCTTTTGGCAAAATATGGAGTTTCGCAGTCCGTTTCATAGCGGCGGCGATAACAGAGACCTCAGCTCCATGGACATCGCACGGGAGTTTTCCTATCTCGGTATCAATCCGGAAGGCTCCCTATTCCGCGAAGCACAAGATATTGCTGAAAAGCTCCAGATTATGATTGGCATCTACGACCAGCAATTCAAAGTTACTGGAAACTTCAGGAGCATGCTTAGACAGCTAAATGGCAAGGACAGAGACGACGAACATGCTGCAACGACACTTTGAAGGATTTTGATTGCCTTGCAGGAGTCTCAAAATCGGGATACAGTGAGAGACAGTCTGGTGCGACAGCCGAGACCTATTCCTGAATGGACTGCGGATCGAGCAACCGATGTGCTGAGATTAATTCAAAGTCGGAAGGGAGAACTTCGAGACCTTGAAGGCATCATCATGCGGCTCTGCCAGCAGGCAAGTAGATTTCAGAACCCCTGTCTACGTCGTCTCGGGCCACAGATATAGCTGAGCTCCGATCCAGATACTACCTCGGTCTCTTAGTACCTGGAGCAATAAGAAGGTACACGGTAAAGCTAGCTTACTTTTATATTTTAATAACCGTTTTCGATTTCCTAACATTTTGGTTTTAATATTGTCTACTACGAATAGTCCTTACATCGCCTTATTCCTCTGCTAGATCGGACCCTAAGCAAGCCTTATTCACCACATCTACATTACCTTCCCTATCTTTTACGATTTCCGGCATAAGAGAGCTATGCTTTAGGAAGCGCATACCAAAAATCTGGAACTCATCTGGAAATAGTCCACTAATCGAATTGAGGAGGAGGAATTCAAATTACGAACAGAGACAAAAAAAAGGTTTATCAAAAATAGCAGCAAATCCCTCTCCTTAAATAAGACCTTTATGCCTTACCGTTATAGGCGAATGCCAATGTTAGTTATATCATGAATTTATTTTTACAAGAATCTAGTTTAAGATCCCTTAAGAGCCTTTTTAAGCTCCCAGGGATTATCGCTAAAACTTAATAAAAATAAAAATAAAAAGCCCTAATTTATATCTAAACTAATTAAAGATTAAATGCGTAAGTGAAAAGTAAGCACTACTTAAGGGCTACTCAGGGACTACTTAGGTTACTTAAACTACTTAAGTGACTTAAGTGAGGAAAGGGTAAGCCGAGGGTAATTAGCGCCTAAGTAAAGCGGCGAGCTTATTAACTAACCTTGGGACGAAGAAAATAAAGTTATGCCCGATCGCCATTTAGTAGGATCAAATCAACCCTCAATCTCAAACATCGACCGCTACTACAAGCGTATCGCCCATCCACTCCAACTCCCACTCCTCCTCTGCCTCAAGCCTCCCCTCGGTGGTAGATCCGCGCAAGACTTCCAACCCCAGCGCCCTCACAGCTGGCAGATCCTCGACTAAGATCGCTGCCCTCATGCACAGACTTTCGCCATAGAATAATAGCTCGATAAGGAAGTGTTACAGCTGACCAGGGAACTAAGGACCTTAATAATGAGAACAGAAAAGTAGTTCTATTACATGCTTGTAGGAGTGGATTAAAGAATAAGATGGATGGACGAACAAAGGTGAGCTGTGTTAATTTTTTGACTTCTTACTTCTTAATTTAGCGGTCTTTTTTGGATTTAATGCTTAGGTTATGGCTTTTAATCTTGTGCTTTTATATAATCCTTTACTAATTAACGCCCCTTAGCCTTTCACGATAATAATTTGACAATTTTACGACTTTATTTCTGTCTCTCTTTCTGTTTATGTTTATTCTTCGCTCAAAAATGTAGGCATGCACGCACGTACGCACGCTGAGGATGGCAGATCATATGGATGCTCGATGGGTAATCGGAGGAGCTAGGTTCTACCGGAAAGTTTACCTTCGGGTAGGTTCAGTATAGTTGACTTATAATAATAATAAGTAAATATTTATAGTCCAATCTAGCCTTAATATTAAATAGTCACTTAAATCTAACCTAATTATTTTACTTTTATATGCTATTTAACCTGCTATATATATTCGCGAGATTTTAAGAATAACTTCTAATTATTACGGATGTTCTCGATTAGTTATACCTAATATATTTCAATTGCTTATTCAATTTTGGGGAAAGAAGTAGACTTAAAACCCCCCTTTAAAAAAAACCATAAATAGATCTCTTTTTGCTTTTCCATATAGCGCCTTATTGCTCTTATAATTCGTTATTTTATGCAGTTATAAATATATTAAATGACTATCTCCTCTTCCCCTACCTAAGAGCTCGTTTAATGAACGTGATCTCCTAATTGCTTTCGCAACGCCAGATTCTTCTCTTTCTCTTACATTAAGAATCTAAGAGCAACCAGAACCTGCTTCAAAATCGGATTGACGGGAATCTTAATACCGCTGCCGTTCAGGGTTATAATAGGTTGCAACGTAGAAGTGCTTTCCGTCACTTATTATAAAATTTGTAGCGTTAACTCGGAAGGTATTACTAAGGAGTAGCATAAGAGTCAGTAAGGACATGAGACAAGTGAATAAGCGAGTAAAGGAAATAAAAACTATTAATCTTTAGCATAATTAGGTTCAGAGGAATTAAAAGTAGCGTTTTTGGAGATGTCCATGTTCCTATTACTCCTATTACTACTTTTTAAAGTAATTATAATATTAACGTAATTAACGTAATTAATAGAATTAATAGAATTAATAGAATTAATAGAATTAATAGAATTAATAGAATTAATAGAATTAATAGAATTAATAGAATTAATAGAATTAATAGAATTAATAGAATTAATAGAATTAATAGAATTAATAGAATTAATAGAATTAATAGAATTAATAGAATTAATAGAATTAATAGAATTAATAGAATTAATAGAATTAATAGAATTAATAGAATTAATAGAATTAATAGAATTAATAGAATTAATAGCATCGACAGCATTTGTTGCGTTTAATATAATACTTAACGAGAGAAGTATAGCTATATCTGTCTTAGTAGCAGCAGCCTTATTTTGCTTCTTATTTAAGGTGACTTTTATAGCGGCGATAATATTTATACTAGCCGTATTAAAAGTGCGTGACAGGTTCGTATAAGCCTTCTTAATAAATATAAGTAGCACTTCTCGGCCTTTTAAAGTGTGCATCTCAAAGTCGGTGAAACCGAAGATAGAAAAGAGAGGACGGATATTGAAGACAGAGGATAGTAGGCAGTTGACTGTAAGGCGGGTGTAAGTGAGGATGAAAGCGAGGAAGAAGGGGTCGTTAGTAATGAATCTCCAAAAAGGTATTATTATTTATTAAAGTGTAATTGACACGATCAGACGACTCAAGGGCCTTGAGGTTAAGGCCAAAGAGCATCTTGAAAATAATTAGCAAAAACATTAAGGTTATTAAATTAAGCAAATCAATATGTACACTCACGTATAATAAATAATACATAAAAGCGCGATTTTTCGCGACCGCGTTTCTTTCCTCTTATAAATCCTATAACTAAAACACGAATATACTAGTATAACGTCGCCTTCTTACTCTTATCTCTGAGAATCGAGCTCTTAAGGAGCATTTGTCCTTACATACAAGAGGTTTTATTATTAGAAAAGCAAATAAAAGCGCGAGACTTTCTTTAATCGCAGTAGAGCTTGATATCAAATATTCAACGGTCCTACGTATTATATAAAACGACCTCCTCTGCCACGAAGGCAAATCCCTCCCTCACAGCCCTCGAAAGAAATCCTATACCGAAGCAGACGAACGCGTTTTATTACGCTACGTTCGATTAAACTCAAAGGATATATATATAGATCCGTGCAGCTTGTGAAGTGGCTTATTAAAAGAGTATAATACAGAAGATCTTCAAAGAGTATGGAATCACGAATTAGAAAGCTATACGCTGCCCTTTTCTTATAAAACAAAATGCGGCAAAACGACTTACTTAGTGCCTCGAAAGAAGACACTGGCTCGCAGAGGACTGGGCTTTAATTATATAAAGTGACGAGTGTTCTGTCGAGCGGAGGCGGGGTAAAAGGGACGAATAAGTCTTTCGAACACTTATATAAAAGTAATACCGATAGATAATTTAAACTTATAACGCGAAGAATAATATGAAAGTTATAATCTGGGCTGTCTTTTAAGACCTCGGGAGGAGTAGTTTTTATATTATAAATCGAGATTTTGAGTCGAAGAAACATCGGTACTCGGCTGAAAGCTCTTTAGAGGTACTTAACGTGTAAGTCGGCCTAATTTTCGAAAACCTTAATTTAAATAGCGATAAGTATGATTTTATATAAGATAACGCGTTAATTTATATTATAGCAAAGGTTTAATAGTAGTTCCGAGATTATAAAATCGATTTACTCGAAGATTGGCCGCCTTACTCCCCCGACTTAAACCCGATCGAGCACTCCTGGTGGCACTTTAAGAAGAAGGTCGTTAAGATATTTCCTAACGTTGCGCTTAATAAGAGCGAATCAGAGGAAGCTCGGGCAAGGCTAGAGTCTTGTTTACAAGCTGCGTGGGACTGTTTAAATAAGAGGTTGTTCGATAATTTATAGTTGTTAATACGGAGACGAATTGAGGCTGTTGTCGCGGCAGATAAGTAGCATATAAAATATTAGAGTAATTAGTTAATGGAAATTTACTTTAATTTTTTAAGAAGAATACTAAGATTCTCACGATTTCAAGGCTTTAAATATCATTTAATTCAGACTTCTAGAAGTTGCGTAATTAATAAGTTATTTATAGGGGAATAATGAGGCTCCCTTAATTAAATCGTGTTTATGCATTATAAGTTGACTAGTACTGTACTTGCCAATAGATTAATAGAGAAACTAATTTCACAAAACCTTTATACTGCTTTTCCCATAGTGACCTGTGTTCGAGGCTAAACCAAATTAGCTCCTAATGTCCATCGGCTAAAGGCACTTTGCACTTCTCTTCTTCAACCACCAAGAATGTGTCAATCGATGACCCGTCCTTCCTTAATTTAACCTTGCCGAGTGCTATCCTTCGTCCGAGCCAGATTTCGACCTCTCCGAACGCGGAGACGAGGTGTTGCAGTATCTTTCTTTGGAATGTTCCCAGTCAACTGTCGTGATGAGGAGGACTGGGATTGAGATTTGAGGACGTGGGTGGAGATGTGAAGGTAGATACAGCCGCACTTGCGGTTTTAGTAGACCGGGTATGTCACCTAGGCTGTGTAACTGTATTTTCCGGGTCTGTTTTCAAGTAGGAACGACTGCGGACATTCGAGGGTGGATTTCCAGGTCCAAGTTTGGCGATTCTGGTAAGGTTACCTGGGTCGGTTTTAATTTTCTCTCAATGGGTTCCAAATGCAGTTTGGTGCTAGCTTTGATCCTCTCTGAGGTTGTGGATCTCTGGCTATCGTCTTGGGCGTTGAGATGGGTCTGCCTTTTGATGCAGCTGCCGGAGGTGGAGTCGTGGAGGATGCTGAGGTAACGGTAGTCTTCGTAGTATTGCTTCTCGTAGGTTCCGTGAAAAACAAATCCTTGGGCACGGAATGCGCGATGACTTTCTCTTTTGTAGGATTGCTCTGTGCGAAGTTTTTGGCAGATATTCTTATACCCTCGGAAGATATTGGTTTTTCGCTATTCGCGGAGATCTCGTTAGATGCATTGTCAAGTATGCCTGCTTCTGCAGGATGCTATTGATATTATCAGTAAGGCAGATCCAAATAAAGAGGTAAACATATATTAAATAAATTGCTATTAAAAGGAAGATCGTTCTCCTTATTAACGATTCTGAACTTGATCTTAGTCGCTGTATCGTAAAAGAATGCGATGCTCGATATTCTGTCGTCCTAGCCCTGTTTATTTATTTTAGTCCTACTAATAACCTCTTGCCCCTTTCTGATCATCTCCGGGGTATGTACAGTTAATCCCTAAGAATGAATGAAATTCATCCAAACCTTTAAGGCATCACTATGTGCTTCCCGATCCAGATCTAAGTTAGCTATCACTTCCATGTCAAATCGGATACCGGTGGACCCGAGCGTCTCCTCGAATGGGCAAAAAAATACCCTGAATATCTTGACCGCTTTGGCGCAGTTTGCTATCGCATAAATTTCGAAAGTGTGGAATGTGATGGCCGAATTGTCCTGAGCTTGAGCCTTATCCGCTATATGCTAAAGTAAAAGTTGTTCGTGCAGAAGAGCAGCCCCGAAAAAAAAAAAAAATGTAATGACGAGCCTCATTCTCTTGTTGTTTGTCAGGCTTCTCTTCGGTCACCAGGTACGGCAGACAGGCAGTTGTGCGGTTATCATATGTCTTTCCAATCCTAAAGCCTGGTAGATCCTCAAGATCTTTCTCAAGATTCTGTTTGCAAACGTAATAGAAGTGGTCGGGTGTGCAAGCCTTCTCGTCGTCGTGAAGCCAGACAACCTCGCAGGGCGGAATATGAGACTTGCCACGGTAAAACCTTTCTTGGACTTCTACTAATAACGTCCAATCTCGAAAACGTAGAGAGACCGGCCGACTAGGTAGAGTTGAGACTCACCATTCACAACAAAATACCTTTCTTACCTCTGCTTGCATCTGAGCCATCTACAGCAGCTTGCTTCTTGACTTGTAGCACTCCTCTAAGTTGAATGTAGGGTGGTCTTTGACAGTTGTCTTTGAGGGGTGTCCTTGCTTTCTTCCTGTTTATTTACTCAATCTTTAGATGCTACACCGTCAGCTTAGTGAAGAGGGTTCTTCCACCGATTTCTTCTTCTTCTACTTCTTATGTAATAGTCCTAGCCCTATCTTGCCTAAGGCTTTGTTACTTACTATTCCATTGTGATATTGCCTTTAGTTGTAGTTTGACTTTTCCCAATGAAGTTGTCTACATTACGCGCATTCTCTATCTTGGCTTGTCTATGAGTCAAACCAACTAAGTAGACATGGAAAAAGATGTCATTTAAACTAAATGGATATGTTCACGACTACTGTGATTCGTTTGTATAGGAGGTTTCCTTTGCTTTTCGTTTACATCAAAATGCACTGTTAAGGGAGTCTAGAATACATTAAATTCATCATCTGACTCGCCGTAATAATTAAGTCTAACTCATTGAGGCTTTACTGACTATATTATCCCGACCATAGCATACCTTTAATAAGCATTACAATAATTACCTTTCTCAATGAATGCTTTCGAAATAACAAACTTTATCGCCTACTTGAAATTCTGCGATGCAAATGCCGACTACTTTTATTGTGCCGCCGAATGTAAAACCGAGGATAGCCGGGTAAGAAAGTAAGTGGACGCCGAGTTTGGCGATCTTAGAATCCATGAGATTGTATGCGATGACTTCGTTTTTAACGAGAGGCTCGTTGAGCCCAGGGGTGTAGAGGTCGAATTTGGTGAATTTCGAGGGGACCTTTAGGTAAGGGGTTGATTACTGCGAGTTCTGCTATCTTGAGTGAGGGTAGGGGAGATGCCGATTATTCGCAAGATACCTGAATTATTTGAATGGGATATGAGCACGAAATATAGTGAGCGATTGAAGAGTCAAGTTTTCTAGACAGGATTTTCTCTTTATACACTATATTATCGAGCAGGAATCGAATGTTCTTCCTGGGCTTGAAAATATTTCAACGAGTTGTGGTAAACAAGGCTGCCAGATCAGAGGGCTTCGCTAAAGACACATCTCGGCCTTCGGCTTCTTTCAGATGATCCGATGCCTAAATACATTGAGGGTTTCTATGGTTGCTTAATACTGTAAGTAGAACAAATAAATCCATCAGATGTATGAGTGTTTGACTAATCTTGGGTATGTCGCATGATCAAAATAAGGCAGCTAGACTAGTTTGAAGGCACGAGAGTATCTTGAATTTTTTTTGGCTTTGCAATTCTCGCTAATCTTCTCAGCTACGTCGGTATAAATTCTCAGCATCGATTCCGAATCTCGCAGCCGCCTGATTCTCAATACCTTCATCCGTTCCGCTCTCAAAATACTTCAGACTGAAGCCCTGGAGATCTCTGAAGACATCCAGCCTCTGCAGTTCATCGTCACTCAGCCACTCTGCGCCCTCAGGAATCTGATCCATCATCCTTGACCCTGCGATCAGACTTGCAACAGCAGCGATGCTAGTCGGGCTTCTGTGCAGCACTTTCGAAGAATTCCTAGTTACGATAAATGCAAGCACCATGCACACCAGTATGACTGCCAGAACGGCTTGAAGTATCCGCATCGGAATTGTGCTCTGTATCAGACGTAGGCGGGAAGTACTCGTGAGAAACCCTGGAAGTTGCAGAGGAGGAGAGATTGGCTCCGAGCGGAGATAAATGTTGGCTGTTTGTGCGGACAGTGTACGATATGCCGTCTGCATGCTATGTAGGACATCTGATATTCTATCTTTGCTGCCAATGCTCTCGAGCTTGAGAGGATTTGGTCCTGATAAGAGAAGCGATTGAAAGAATGGCTTCATGCTTGCCGCTGCAGCGTTGCTTTTGGACGTTGGAAGATCGTTGAAGCTCTGTGAGATGATTGCCCACAGGTTAGGGAGCGTTTGAACCCTTTTCGTGCTTTCGTCTGCCACAACGGACTGAATGGTGTAATCTGGCATTGAGAGACTAAGGTTGACATTGACGCTTTCGTAAAACGGATAACACCACGCAACACTGACATTCGCATTGGTGATATTTCTTGAGATTGCGGGGTCAACGTAACCGAATATCATAACAAACTGTGGACAAGAAGGCTCAAGCGTGTTTATGTAAAACTCATTCGAGGACCCGTATCGTATTTGTCCAACATAGCCAGGTGCAAAGCTGTACTGAACGGCAGTCATATCGCGATCGAGGCTTGGATCGCCACATGGTTTCGGTATTGAAGTCTGGATCACCAAGCCTTCTTGATCTAGTTGAGGAGCTCCGTACGCCTGATTAAATGGGCGGGAAGCTAAGCCCTTTCCTTTGTATATAATTTCGGAGTCGGGAAGAAGGCTGCAATTCAAGTTCCCACGTAGAGCTTGAGTTTTGATCTGCACTATTTGTTTCGTCGAAGTAGTGTTGCCTAATTTCATTGCTTTCCTAGTCGAAATACTTCCGCGTGGCAACGCGAATTCAGTTGTAGTCCATGGGGGCAGAGGAACATTGAATTCAAGCACCAAACCAGGCAGGGATTTCCTCTGGTTCCCCAATAGTGCAAAATTATTGCTCCAATCTGTTGGTAGCACTCCTGAGATGTTCGAGAACTGAGAGCCATCCAAGCTATCAAGTTGCGTGAAAGTCACATTAGTGGTCTGGGGTCTGATCTCCGCCACGTAGAGACCGCTGATGGCAATGGTCAAAACATGGACTAGCAGGACAGAAATGGTAGAAGCGATTACAGTGAGTCGTAAAGTTTTTATGCCATTCCATAATCTGTCAAATGCAAGTCTGCCGAGTTGATCGTCCAGGACGCTAGCTGTTGCATCGGCTCCACCACGCTGTAAAGATAGATACGGCTGCAGGACCCGTGTGGTGAAGTCAAAACCAGTGAGAAGTAAGCCAAGACCAACAACTGCAGTGATTGGCACGTATTCCCAGACAAGTCTGACATATTCATTGTCCGGAACCGCTGCCAGCCCGTCGTGCCGTAGTGAACGGTGATGTAAAACCTCAAGGATGGCGATTAGTGCGGCAAGAAGCACAAGTATAAGAGCTTTGTTAAAAATAGTGAGTGCGTAAGGTCTGTAAAATGTACCGGCAGTCGAAAGTTCTCCAGTCAAGGCCTTCTCTGCCTTCGGGTTGATGGTTTCGATCACATCAATTTGAAATCGTGGGTTTGAGCCTTCAACCAAGACCTTTGTTTGATACAGGCCAATTGGCAAGCTTTCGATTGGAGTTCCTTGGCCAGTCATCTGCCTGGAGAATTCTGGACTTCGAGCAAGAATGGTTGATAGACCTCCGATGGTTGTCGGATCCCGAGACGTTACCCTTCTTGGAGCAAGGAAGACAAGGACTAGAGCAACAATCATCGACAACCCCAGAGTTGCAATCATCAATGCCACCGATAGCCTTGACATTACCAATCGACTTGTATCTCCTACGATAGTCCCGTGGATGGTAGTATTTGATGGCACGACGAAGTATTGGCGGGCGATTTGGGCTGAGAAGCTCGCATAAACATCTTGTAAAGATTTGCTGACTGTTACAGGGTCGAGCCATGTCGCTGTATTGGGTGTTGTTACGTTCAATGCTGTAAAAAAATAATCGCCAAGCCCTGGGAACTTGAAGGCTGGTATCACATCCGAGGGAAGATACATCATGGAAACGCGAACAGCATCCATGATATCGAATGACGAGAATCCAGGCAGTTCGCCTATGGTCGGCGGCCCCAGACTTGGCGAATTGACCTCGCCCGCGTAAGGTATGATGAAAGACGACTGTCCGTAATTGTAAGAAAGCTGGCAAAGAACCGCTGATAGCTGGGTTTGGTTTCTTATGTGGTCGTGAAAGGCAAATATAATCTGGTCTTGACTTGCATCTCGGTTTTGTAGTGTGTTGGGAACTTTGGTCCTGTCCCATGATGGAGTTGTGCTTCCAGAAGAGCAATTGACAAAATACATCGAACCCTGCACTTGCTCACTGATTCTGAGGTTTGCAGAGCAAGTTGGAGCTGCAATTCTCAGAGTATAGTACCCAAGGTCCGGACTCGTCAGATTTACTTGTGCTCCGCTATACGGAAGCAAATCCTGGGCATCGAGGAAATTGTCGTCTGTACGAGTATAGTTGAGACGATTAATGAATGGCTGGCAGGATATCGAAGCGGAAAATTGACCAGCGGTGCCATTCATAGACAGAGTCGATTCTAAATTTTCAGTTTTCAGCTTTCAATTAAATCTCTCAATTGATGTGGGTACTTACTGTCGAAGTCATGTGGGGGTCTTGTGAGATTGAAAGTCTGGTAGGCCTGTGTTGCTGTCGTACCCAGGGGATAATTCAAGTTGAACTTTTGAATAGCGTACCATCTAGAGTATGGAGCACCATCATTGGAGCTGATATTGAACCTCGAGACATCAAAATCGTAGCTTGCAATCAAGTTTGAGCTTGGCTTTTCGACATGAACAATATCCAGGACGAAGAGACCAGAGGAGAATACCACAGATAATTTCAGTAACATTCCTCCAACAATGGCGAAAGTGATCGGCCAGTGACGTGATTTTATGGACTTGAATAAAGAGACGATACTCATGGGATCGACATAGTCTAAGGATACGGTATCTTTTGACATGGCTGGTCTGGCGTACATAATTGACCATGGCAGATACTGTTTGGTGCGTAGCTCTACTTGTCCCCACAAGGCAGAGATAACGACCGGTACTGTGTGCCATTAGAAATCTACGTTATACACCACGCTTGAATTTCCACTTACTGGCTGTTGGCCCGTACTTCCAAAGTAGATGGAGCCTCTGAGAAGGTGACCCGAGACCTTGATCGCGCTGGGAAATGCTATACAAGGTGGCGAGAACAACAATCATCGCGCACATAGCAATTGCGAATATGAGGAGTACGATTTGTCGCAGGAAGAAAGGACAATACAGCTCTGGGATCCCAAGATTGCTTGCGACTTTCATAGCTCCATGACCAGATTCGTTATCGAGAACGTCGCTTTCACTCGAATGCTGCTTCTGGACTGCGTTTCCATGTTCTTGGTATTCCACTGCGGATGCTGAAATAGATGTAGGAACATCTGTGGTTGTACTACTTTCGTGGTGTATGTTATGCTCGTTCCTAGTCGTGGTAGGGCTGATTTCTCGGCTGGGAAGTGATGAGTCATCGAGGTCTGCCGAAATACGTTCAAACTCAGCAACAAGCTGGAGTAAATTCTCGTCCTCGACTTCAGTGGATTCTTCGTGTTCGACTGTGGATGCTGGCTCAGAAGCAGCAATAGCTAGCCTTGATTTCCTTCTTTCTCGTATACTGGCCTCGTCTGAACTCGTACCGATAAGGTTGACATTTGTGCTGTTGATTCCTCGACCATCGAGGTCCACCGAGAAACGTTCTGAGTTGATGACATGGCTCAGCAAATTCTCATTCTTAGTTTGAGTCGTATCAGACGGGCAATCAACAATTATGCTGGGGTCTGAATCGTCCTGTGGAACAGAATGGTAGGAAGTACTCATGTCGTCCAAGTGGAGTTTATTTCCACAGTAATTCGCAAATTTGAACCAAGAGATGTCCAGCGCAAGCTGGTGGAAAGAGCAAAATACATATTTGATCAGTGGTCATTTGCAGCTGAGGCTCAGCAGATGAAGTGGATCCCAGAGAAATCTTACGCCACCAATCTGATACTTCGCCTTTGATAGGCTCAAAACGCCACTGCGCCGCTGCTAGCGCTACCAGGCGCATCCAACTTAATCTTGTTTCCCCATATTTCTTACGAAGTAGGTAAAGTGATTGGACAGCGAGGCGCAATCGGCAATAAGCTTCCGATTCGTTCCTGGGCGTCCACTCAAGAGTCACCAAATACCTGTAAGCGAGTTAAGCGAAATCTGACACTGCCAGATGGGACGATGACGTGACATTGCAAGGCGGAACAGACGAAAATAGTTTTGATGGGTTGAAATCATCACAGGGATACGAATCTGGAAACTGAAGACAAACCTTGTGAGTCATGACGGGGGCAAATGCGGTGTGTTTGATTTTAATTTTACTTTAAATTTTCTTGAACATCAGCTTCATATACATTCTATTCCTTCACAAACCAAACTCTTCGGCCGCATATTCTAATTCAGACACAGATTTATTATTGCCTACGGCCACAAGCATATGGAGAGCCCAAAGGCCGATGTAAGGATCGAGCATCGCCTCTTCATCTGTCTCTTGGTTTATTTCACCATCACTTGTATCATCATCCTGATTCATATCATCTTGATCCATGTTCTCTCCATGACCTAACTTTAGTTCGCGGATTTCGTAGTAAGCAAGTGACGGCCACGATTAGGCGTCTGGCTGAACTCGCTGTGCTGGCTCTCAGGAGGTGCGGATGAAGGAAATGGTAGGGAAGGCGTTTCCTGATCGTTGTCATTCTTTTGCTGCCGTCTTTCATTGCTTTGGTGTAGATTAATTAAAGCACTCGATGTAGAACTACGTGTGATTTTCCGTACTATTTCAGAAGTGGGGTCGAGGGTTGTACGACCGAATTGAATTGCTATTGTCTTCACCGGGACCCTCCTGCGTGTAAAACGTGGCATTTTCATTGAATTCTTTGCTATTATTGCTGGCATTGAGTATAAGCGTAGTATTTTGAAAGCGAATATAACTACTAGGTGTGTCTACGGACTCGAATAAGATATAATCCTTATCGCTAAGGCTATTACGAACAGTCTAAGTTGCCTATTACTTGAGAGCATAATCGTTGTCAGATGAGATAGCTTCGGTGGTGATAACGGAGCTAGAGTGCGTGATATAACGAGGGATACTAGCATCTCTCTCGAAGAGTGACCTTATAGCAGCACAGAGAGAGACGGAAGAATTGACGGCGGGGGTTGTATTACTTGCTCGAGAAGAGGTATTATATTCGGCGGCTACTATATTAGCTTATACTGAATTTTTAATAGTATTAGTAGGATATCTAGACGTCATGACTCTCTCGTAGAATATGCCTTAGGCTTTATAGCTACTATCGCCACCGATATTAAGGATAATAGCACCTTCTTTTTTTATAAAGTTATAGCTATTTAGACGAATACTATTATAGAAAGTTGATAATATACCGGATATAGCATTTGCGCTACGAATCGCCTACTTATTTACCGTACCCTTAATAATAGCGGTAACAAATCGGTAAGAGATCGAAGGATTACTAATATTCGTCTTTGCCCCTTGGCCCGAGGTGAGCCTGTTCTTTAAATCGGCTATAATTTAAGGATTATTACTTGCACTAGAGCCCTAAACTCGGATGTTATCAAAGTAGATTGCCTTTATATAAACGGCACTCGTATCGGTGCTACTTATTTTAATATTACCGTAATTAAAGCAGCAATCGCTATTATAATATATTCTATTTAATAAGGCATATATACCTTAAGCACTGTCGCTTTCGCAGTACTTTAATATAATATTATTTCGGTAATTAGTTTTAAGTAAAATAATAATATTATATACTTTCTTATTATTTAACGTAACGAGTGCATTTATTATACTAGTTAAGTTATTCTTATTATTAGCCGCTAGACCTTATCCGGCGTTATTTAATAGAGCTTGCGTAAAGTGATTACTTTTACTAAACTAATCGTAGATAATAAAAATAAAGCAAGTGTGCTAGAATAAAAGGTATTTTAAGCAGCGCTATTCGTTATTCTTCTAATAGAAAGAAGCTTAATGTCGATAGTCTTGCTGTCGATACGCCTTGTTTAGTAGAAAGAGCTAATATAACTGCCGTATAGACCCCTGGTGGTACTGTGTGCTATAATACATGGAGTACCGCTTAAGGTGTAGATATCGTAAGGGTAATAATAATGCCGGTAGTAGCCATCAGACTAAGTATAAGCATCCTCAAACTTAGGAGATTAAGTCTTGAGTATAATATTATTGCCTTATAATAGAGAAAAAACGAGGTTGTATAACGGAATAGATAGATTGAACGAGCTTGTAAAACCTTTAGATAGTTGCCGAAGATACTTTATATGTTCGACGAATAATAGATCTCTTATACTTGTTGCTATATAATATACGCGTCTTTAGATTATTTCGGTTTAAGAGATAGTAATAATAGTTTATGCTTATTATTTGTAAAGCTAAGTTAATAATAAACAGATCTTATTAATTCAAATCCCGCATAAATTTGACTCTTTAAAGGTTGTTCGAAAATTTACGGAGCTTCTCGCACGCGATAATTTATTTTATACCTGCTTTCAAACTTAAAATTAAAGAATTTTACTAATTCTGTATTATATAGAATATATTACTTGAAGCTTATTCAAAGCTTGTTTAAATACGAGCATAAATTTTAGATCTTGGCTTATTAATCGTGGAAGATCTGCTAAGTTATCCGCGGGGTGCATATAAGCTCGTGTGCAAGGACTAGTATTCGCTTAGCTTTAGCATCTGAATAGTAGGATACCTTGAGATTTACTTTCTGATGCTGGGTTCGACGGATGATTGTATCCTCGATATTAATACCGGAAATCAACAGATCGATAGTTTCTATTCGTACGTATAAGTCTGTCGAATTTAATCTGCTAGATGCTATTTATATAAAATAATTAGAGTTAATATTTTCGGATCTTCGCATCGAGCAGAATTAATCGCCTGAACCAGAAATTCTATTCCGCTGCTGTATTATACTTTGATCAATTCTATTAGAATTGCTTGCTTTCGTAATATTCCGAGAAATAATGAATCGCGAAAATCTTTGCAACGATTCGCGATATCGCGATTATTTATAAAGAAATCTCTGCTTGAAAAGTAACTGAAAATCGAATGCCGAGAGCCGAGAGCTGATAAGCTCGGTTTTAGAAAATATTAAACGCTAAAGCTGGTTATAGTTATTTCTTTTGATTTGTCAAACTCAGCTATTAAGGCAGAGTAACGTGATTAATATATCCCGTATTATAAGAATTATGAATATCATATCTATGTATTAGACTTATGCTAGAAAACGTTAGTGCGTAAATAAATTAGCTTAAAAGCTTTTTTCGTAAAATATAAGCCAACCAGAAGGATAATGCACAACTAATATCCCCGGCTTTTTCGTTTCTATCGCGCTTATAAGTTGTTTTATTATAAATCGCCAGATTATGAAATTATATCCGTTTTATATATAAAAGCACTTCTCTTTTATAATCCGATTAATTATATTTATATTGTCAGGAGCAGAATAGAGGGTAGGCTTACGGCTTGATCGGGCCTAATGCGGAAGCTTGGCGGAGGTTGGGGACTCATGTACTTAAAGGGAAATTACTCCTAGTCCCCTCTTATTTCCTTAGAGATCAGTTTGAATTACAATTATTATAGTACTTTACCTTATGAACCTTATATTCTGATCTCTTTACTTATAAGGGGTAGCTTGCTATTGACTTAAAGGCATTACGGAGTTAATTCGGACGATTCGACATAAACTTAATATGTCGCGGAATATAAGAGCTACGCCGGCAACTTACTAAAGCGACGCCGGAAGTAGTTATTTAACTGTGCCAGCGGCAAATATCGAAAGGCCTTCTTCGGCCCTTGGGCGACGACAGCGAGACGAATACGGAGACGACACAGAGTCGATTCGGAAGCCACTAAAGCTCCGAGAGCTTCTTACTTACGAAGGCAAAACGATCGAGGAGGCATAGGCTTTTATATTAAAAGCGGAGCGTCGGTTTAAACTCGATAAGGGGTACTTTTACCTTACGAATGAAAACAGAATAGCCTATTATGTGTTTACGTTCGCAAAGAGGCCGGAAAGAATGTGGACAGTATACGAGCGGAGTAAAGTCGAAGAAGATACGAAAGCAAGAGTTTCGTAGGAAGATTTTAAGATTTAACTCTTTAATTTAATATAAGACCTAAGTTCCCGGCGTTTTAACGCGTTAATTTAATATAAAGAGGCTCGGTAAAAAGACGGAAAGACTACGGACGACTTCGCTAAGAGGCTCGACTGCTTAAAAGAAACTTTAGGCCTTACGGAAGACCGCCATAAGGCAAATACCTTGTTTTCGAAGCTCCGGCCTAAATTATAAAGAGACTTATTACGGCAACAATTACCGCCCGATACACGCGAAGGAGTATTACGGCTTACACGTCGAATAGAGGCCGTAGACGCGATTACGGCTTTAACTACGGAGTTAATATAAACGAGTTACGGAACACGTATAAAGGCGACACGAGATACCTGTCGATTTTACGGTAGCACCGATTACTTTTCTAGTCGTTATGCGGAGGCTACGTGTTATAATTATAAAGGAAAGGGATACTTTACGAATTAATATATTAAGAGAAAATAAAACGCGTTTTAACTCCGAAAGAGCTCGGTCCGGCTTTATAAGAGCGTCGATTTAGCTCCGAAAGAGCGTCGGAATACGATTTGGCTCCGTAAGAGCGCCGTAAAGCTAATGACTATACCTATATTATAATAGACGAAGGTCTAGTAGTAGATAAGCGTTATCCCGAGTAAAACTATAAGCTATAAGTGACTTACTAAGTAATATACTCTATATAAGCGAAGCCACTTTAGCACTTATTCGGAAGTGCGAATTTAAGCTGTTTAAGACGTCTTATAAAGAGAGCTAGTATAAATGAGGCACCGACTCGTCTCCAAAAGAGGCTGAGAAACCGTCTGAATATGCACCGAACGTGCGCCGATAAGAGGCTATAAAGCTATATTATCACGGAATTTTTTTAAGTATTCCCTTTGACTTAAGATACGCTAATATACGTGGCCGAGAGGCCACCTTAAAGAGAGGGGGTAATTTAAGACAATTATAATAAACTCAGCCTAACAAAGCTTTAACACGGCTCCGAAAGAGCCACGGCATAATATAGCTCCGGAAGAGTAACGATATAACTGAGCTTCGGTAGACCTCAAAATAGGTGACGATACGGCTACGGAAAAAGCTACGGCACGATATAACTCTAAAGATATGTAAAAGCTTTATAAAGGCATTTAAGGCTATAAAAGGACTAATTATTATTATATATGTTTCTTTGTTTTTCCTACGAGGTTTTAAAGTTTATAACAACTTAATATAAATGTAAAAGGAAATAAAGACGTTACGGAGGCCTTACGAAAGAGATACGAAAGTAATACGTGGCTAAGTCGAAGGCTAATGGCCTTAGGGACTATAGCCTAAGAAAGGGGGTAATGTTAAGAGTAAAATAAAAGGTAGGCTTACGGCTTGATCGGGCCTAGTGCGGAAGCTTGGCGGAGGTTGGGGACTTATATACTTAGAGGGAAATCACTCCTAGTCCCTTCTTACTTCCTTAGAAATCAGTTTGAATTACAACTGTCGTGGCACTCTACCTTATGAACCTTATATCCCCTCTACTGCCGCACGCACGTCGATCCAGCGCACGTGCGCTGGAGCGGCCGCATTTTCAGGCTATCTTTAGCGCCCGTGCGGCTGTTCTTGCTAAAATTTAGTGTTCTTCGCTTAATTTACAGGGCATTTTACAGGGCTTACAGGAGGGTGTTTCTGGTGGCAGTAGAGGGGATATATTCAGACTTATTCTAAAAAAGGCTCGCCTAAATACTTAAGAAGTTCTTTCTGTATGACAAAAGAAATATATCTGCATTTCGTATAACTTATAGCGTTTGTGTTAGCTTTGCTTAATTATTTCGTAGTACGAAAATTAAAGACGCTTGAGATTCTTAGAAATAATAAGAAAGCTAAGTAAATTATTATTTAGCGCGCTAAGTTAAATTAAAAGATTTAATAAGCAGTGGAAAAGGTAACGCCTTATATAACGTGGTTTTGCGCGAGTCTTAAGGAGGCCTGGTTAATATTACTTTCGACAAAGAAGAGGATAAACAATAAGTAAAAGGAGGTATTAAGATTATCCGAAAAGGATGCAGTTTCTAAGCCGGCCTTCGCAGCTTTATTAATCTTGTTCTTAAGCTGTTCGTATCTGACTTAATCGCCGAAGTTATTCAAGCTAAGCCGAACTTCTGATTCTAAAGCAGGTATAAGACGCGTGGAATAAATACCGGAGTTCGATATATTAGCTTCAGACCTGTAAAGTAAAATAGAATTCAAGCCTGATACAGCAGCTGCATATCCAGATCTCGACTCCACAATATCAAGAGGATTGAAATGTGGAAGTTCAGCTTATATTAAAGCTGGATCGAAGGCTAGACTTAAGCAAAGAGATAAAGCCAAGATTCAAATAGCTAATAGAGCTAAGTTGCAAAGATTTTATATCTGATTTCTTATTTCCAAAGCCGGGAAACGAGATATTCTTAATTATCTCAACTTCCGTATTGCCAATCGGCTTTATCTTATTATTCATTATTATAAAGACCTCTTTCTTCATTATCCGACTCTAGAATTATATATTGCAATTATCGCTTATCCTTTATCTCTTAATCCCGCCACTCGGCGTAATCTTGCTCAATCGAGTCCCAGCTTCATATCATAATTCCTTAACATTAAAAAACAGTAAAATATTCCAATTCTTATTAATTGCCTTAATCTAAGCTCTAACGATAAAAGCACACGTGTAAGCGGGAATCGACCGGTGAGACTCTTATTAGGTTAATAGTAGAGGATAAATCCGGGAGAAAGACATACCTGTTTTCCGGCAAATAAATATTTGGAAACCAGCTGCTTTACAAAAAGACTCGCTATCTAAGGCGAAACATGCTTCTTCGCTTCCAAAAATCGGTTTAAACTGAATATATGATTATAATATATTATAGATTGTGTAGTAACTTCGATAACGACTAATAAGAAGTGGATATCTTGAGGGTGATATATTAGTGGGAATAATAATCGAGACTGTAAAAGTCTGCCTGGATAAGTAATGTATATCATACTATCCATCATCCCGATATAGAATGGATTTGAAACATTAGTATTCTGTGTACAAGTAGAAGGATATGCTAAGAAATGAACTAATTCTTTCCGGTTAGTTTAAATATACAAAAGGCGCGAATAGAGTATTTTCACGGAATAAGATATTTTCTGCTAAGAGAAACAGGAATTTCGACTAATCATCTTCGGGAATAGTCGAACCAAGTAAGCCGCTACCGTCTTCAGTCGCAGAACCTTCCGAGGTAATAGCGTTGTAATCATCTATAGTAGTCTCGAGAAATTCGGCATTAATAAGTCTCTCCTCCGGCTCGATGCTCCCAAGTTTTTATTATGTGCATGATTTATGAAACCGTTATTATTATTATCTTAATCTTCATTATTACTGGATTTCTCGACGAAAATTAATTAATAGGACGGATATAATAAGAGTCTTTCTCATACTGCCCAAAAGCCGCAAACTTTTCCCTCGGTAGTTCAGTTAATACAAAAGATATGCCTGGGTCATCTTTGATCGAGTATTAAGAAAGGGATAATTATATAAGTGAAGGATGATTATATTTGGCCTCGGGATATTTAGGTGGATTCGGGACCTGATCGGTTGCTTAGTTATGGTCTAAGGACCGGATTCTGTCAAGCTCGTTCGACGATGGAGATAGGATTAAAGACGTCTTAAAATTCTAGGAAAGGGCGCTTCGTAGGTTCTTAGCCCTCGACGGTATTGACTCGGATGGGTATGCTTGAGCAGATCAGGAACGTTACCTTAAATTCTCCATATTCTCTGACCTTGTAGCAAAATAAAGTTCGTTAGTAGTAGAAATAGCTAGGATAGAGATATATATTTCGTTTAAAGAAACTAATCTCTCGGCTGCTATAATTTATATAAACTTAATGTTTTCTAAAGAATCGTGAGTAATGGATTATTAATATTATGTAAATATTAAAGAAGAAGCCGATACTTTTCCCGGTGACAAAAAAATTCTGTAGTGCTGCAAGAGATAAATAAGAATAAAGATATCACGAAGAAATAAACGTGTATAATCAATCTTTATAAGTTTATCGAAGCAAAAGCCTTTCTGACGTCGCCTAGTTAAGAAAGCTCAGCGATAGTAATATCTTCTGTCGAATCCTTATTAGCCTTGAATCCATAAAGAGGAAAGCGAGTATTGTTATCCCTTCACCAGTGGGTGACAGAATTCGGTAACCACACCCTAGAAATTCAGCGATCCTCACCACAAATCGCTCATTTTAAGAAAGTGTTACACGCTAAGCTATTTATAAATAAGTCTAATATTTTATTAACTTTTATACACTAACTAAAAGATTATAAATTGAAAAAGACTAAAGTTTAAAGCCATGAAATAAAAAGTTAAAGGTTTAAGTGTATTTTAGGTACTAAAAATACCTTTATTTTCTTAGTGATTTTTAATTTATAAAATAACTTTTGTTATAATGTGTCATGTGATTGCTGTCATGTGACTTATTCCTTCGTAGGTATATGTATCGTAGTAGAGCATTTCCAGCTGTAGCCGGAAATTATAGTCTTTTGGCTCTGATGGCGTAATAGTGTGAGCTTTACTCTCTCCACGTCACATAATAATAATCTTTAAAAAATTAATAACTCAAAAGCTTAAGGTTATAAATGTTAATATCATAGAAGATTAATTAATTTTTTTAATTAGAATTTCTTACTGAAATTAAAGTGGTAAAGGGTGACTTTTGGTGAGGTTCGCTTAATTTCTAGGGTATGGTTACCGAATTCTGTCACCCACTGGTGCTTTAACTAATATAGTACAAAATACCTTCTATTGTATTTAGCAAGCCCGATAAAGCTGGCTTTAAAGCTAAGACTACTTTAGCTGCTTATCGCAGGTACTCAGGTTTCTATGCATCTTTTATATCTGGCGATAAGTTTATATAATAATAAGTCGATGCGACATTAGCTTTAAATTGCTTTATAGTCCCAACTACAAGTTTATATCTAGTATTATTCTTCGACGGAAATATCTTTATTGATAAGATATCCTAGAGCTGGAATTATTTACGCTAATATAATTTTTATACTATTAAAACAAATCCCGTAACTTGACTTAGTGCCTTGTCGAACTTCAAGTTTATTAAGTTAAACTTATTATAATCAAGTACGCTATCTGCATAAGCTTTAAGTTGAACTTGAATATCTAAGCTTACTTGAAAGATATCAAATGCAAACAGAGATTGACTTTTGAGCCGTAATTGCAGCTATAAGAGTAATGTCTTTGGCCTGCCACCTGCTTCGCGTACTATTGATGTGATTACGACAGTAAAAGTTCTATCTTACTAAGTAATACTTGTCGACCACTCAATCAAAGTCCAACTAATTTTTGCGAGACGAAGATGTGGGTATCATAGGTAGAATAAAGATCCTAGGCTGGAGACGGCGTGCGGGCCAGACCAAAGCCAGGTCGGGCCGAGCCGAGCCGAGCCGAGCAATACCGATCTCCGGGGCGACGATGGAAACACACCACAACACGTTGGGCCCTAACATCCGAACATCAACATCATTTCCAAATAACCAGTATCAACACCCCCAACATCCTCAACACGCGACGCAGTGCTCTCTCGTCCTCTTGCCTCCATGGATTCGGCCTCAACATCTGTAACTCCTCTGAAAAGCGCTGTCAGCGCCAGCCACAACGACAACAGTGGTGTGGATTCTTGGCTAGCAACATCTGCTGATTGGCGTGACCCCGCAGAGCTGCAGCAAGCGCAGGATACCACCTCACACGCGACCACGACCACGACCACAACTCCATCTCCAGGTGCTCTACACTCCTTCAAACCGCGCCGCGAAGCACCAGGCCGAAATCGAAAACGACAACGACGACGACAACGACAAGAGGGCGAGGCCGAAGCGGAATGCGAACGTGGCCGTAGATGGAGAAGATTGGACACCGCGCGTGGGAACAAGAGCAGGACCGTGAGCACCAGAACCAGCAGAAGCATGGATAACGACGATACGACTTCAATAACGAGCGGCTTGACCTCTGCAACATCAGCAATCGAACGTAGAGAAATCTTAACCGCCGTCGGGCCATCGAAAAAACGCACTGGCAGCCCGGTGCGCCATCAGCTCACGCAGTTGCGATATGCTTCTCCGCCGTTGCTAGTTTGTCAGCCCGGTACTGGGGTGGAATTGCCACCGGCTGTGAGTGTGATGAAGAAGAGTTTCGTGGAAGCTGTGTCGCGAAACATCATTCCTTGGGGCCTGGAGGTATGTATGAATGAAAGCTTTAACAATAACGACACTCGGATCTCCATTGACAAGTATGACCTCATTAGGACCGCCTCCGAGCCCAAGATGTCGACCAATTTGAAGCTTCGACGCACCTCTTAGAGTCTGCATCCCTCGCCCGCGATTCCTCCTACCTCACATCCCTTTGGCAGACTGTCGAGAGCATATACGACGATGCGGAGAACGCAGGCAACGAGCATCAAGATGAGAGCATGTGGATTGAAGTTGTCAGGAGTGTCTTGAAGGCATCGCATTCCCCCAACTTGGAACTGCACAGCATACAAACTCAATCGATCAAGCCCAGCCTGATTCCTCGCCACACGCACCTCTCGTTCGATAAGAAAGCCGACCTCGCGCTCTTCTTCTCGCCGAAGAAGCACGATGCTATTAGGCGCGTGTATGAACGTCGCCCCGGGCTGGCTCTTAGCCACATGATGGACGCGTGCACTTCCCAGCGGCCTGTAGCATGTGGTTTGGAAGTGAAAGAACAGGGAGGCGATTATAACGTTGCAGTCATGCAGTTGGGAATATGGTGTGCGGCGAGCTTAGAGCTGGTACAGACTTTATTCAAAGAAGGGGGCGCGGGCCAGGGAAGAAGCAGGACCCTGCGCCCCATGGTTGGATGGACAGTTGTAGGCCATGATTGGAAACTACATATTGCGTGGAAGGCAGACAATGGCAGCGTAGTGAGTTTCCTCGTCCTTCTTTGATTGGTTTGCGTCAACTTAATGCGTATCTCTCTGACATGTATTCCTTCGCGCAGACCCTCGTAGGTCCTTGGCCACTCTTGACTGGCAGTACGATTAACCACTTTGAAATCCTACGACTTATATCTTTAATTAAAGTAGTGACGACTTGGCAGGAAAATGAATACTGGCCTTGGTTGCGTAAAGATATTTTAGATCAAATATAATGAATAAATATTGTAAAGGAGTAAAGCAGTGCCATCATGTGTATAATAAATAAAGAAAGGTAAATTGTGTTTAAGCCAATTTAGTAATAAAAGTAAAAGAAAAAAGATAATATGATCAATCGTGCTAAGACGCCATGTCACGTGTTTAGTTGGGCACTCTCCCGTTATTTGTGTGCGACGCCTGAAACTTTATCGTTATAGTACTTCGTAACCGTTATTCTAACGCCTTTTAACATTATTACAAGACTAATATTTTAATTATTTCGAAGGCTTCGTATGAGCCATAAGCTGGCATATATGTTTTCCCGATCTAGATAAAGGTAGCGTTCTTCTAGAAATTTCCATCAGTAACCACGTATAGCTTTTGCTCTGTGCTATTGTACCGCGTGATCGCTGTAAGTTATATAGCGACCGCGCTAGTGGAGCCCTTGCAGAGCCGTTTGCCAGAAGAGCCTAAAGGGGCACGCCGCGGAATATGGGCGCGGCCCTACCGCTGCGGAATTTGGGCGCGGATCCGCGATAACGTTTCCCCGGCTAATCCGAATCGCATAAAACAAATATCGTTAGAATCGTCGTACTTCGGGCTATTAAACGCGCTACTTTTTATAAGTTTGTAATAATAGACGCTAGCGATGCACGCGTTTGAATATCGGTGCGGGAATGCGGGCAGGGGGTTGGAATTTGGGCGTGGCGAGCCTTGGCAACTCATTAAATAATCGTCAAAATCAACGCTATGCTAGCGGACTTTTAAAAGACTTATTTTATAAAGAATTAAATAAGTATACGAGAGCTATTCTTATTTTTTAAATTACTTATAATTTCGTCGACTTTTATTAATACCGAAGACTACTTGGAATTTGGGCACATTTAAGAGTCTTCTTATACAATTTAGCCGAGATTACGCGAACTAAAGCTAATAATTATTTTTAATTAATATATACTTTTTTAATATAAAAATATAATTATAAACGTTAAATTTAATTTTTTTTTAAATATATATATATATTTACGATTTTTAATATATAAAGTCGATATAATATCTTATAATAGAAAGATAATTTGATTTAATTTAAGATCTCTTTTAATTATTACTTATAACTTATATAAACTTAAAATATTATTAAGTTATTATATATATATTTATAATTTTCAAATAAAGAGATTTAATTTAATTAAAGTAATAAAAGAGTTTACACTTAAATTAATACCTTAAGTTTAAAATAAAAGTAATTTAAGAATTAATAATAAAAGAAGTTAAGTAATTATATTAGGTTTATTTTTTATTATTAAATATATTAAATATATTTAAAGAAATATAAAAATCTTTCTTTTATTAAGATTTATACCTTAAATATAAGGTATTACTCGGAAATATTAAAGTCTTGCTCGCTTACATAATCGACTTCCTCGTAACTTAAAATACTAGCGGCTTTCGGACCTAAATTTAAAGTTAATAAGTTATAATAAATAAATTAAAGAAACTTATAATTACCTAATAATTTAAAGTCGAGCTCTTTAATTAAATACTCGACTTGATGAGCTAGCTGTTTTACTATTACATAAGTTAGCTTATACTTATAAATTATTAAGTATATTTATTAATTAACCTTGGAAATCGAGATCTTGAATTAATTCTTGTATATCGAAGGGTAGCTTAGTTGTGAGTCGAGGATCTAAAGTAAATTAACTTTAAATTAATTTAAATATAATATATAAGCTTAACTTACTAGCGGCTTTAAGGTCTTTAACGTCAACGCTAAAGCTTTTCTTTCGCTTCTTAGAGTTTACTTTAAAAATAAATTAATAAATTAAATATTAAAAGATTTAAGAATTAACTTACTTAAAGAAGGTAATTTATATCTTTTATTAATTATTACTTTTGTAAACTCCTCGAGTATTTCCGGCTTAATAAGCCGGTTTGTAAATATACTCTGTTTCTGTTGGATTTCACTTCGGTAACTCGTGCCGATTCTACCCTAGAATAGCCGAAGGGGTTTCCACTGCTTACGCGGCCCGGAAATTACCTTTGTATTCCGGGAAATTACGCTTGTATTTAATTACTGTAGTGGGGTTGACCTTAGAGGCCCATTTATCACGTGATTGAGCTGTATTTTATTGTATTTAAGATAGCCTTTAAGGTAATATCTTTTAATAATAATAACAATTCTTATTATTATAACTTTTCCTTTTTATTTAAATTATATCTCTCCTTTTCCTTAATAAATTATATTCCTTAAATATGTAATATTTTTAATATTTATTAAATAAGTATTTCTTACGTTTACTTTCTAGCACTTACTTTATTATCCTCTTATTATATGCTTAGTGTTTTCCCTTTTATATATTTTAATAATTAACGTAAAAAGTAAATAAAAAAGCTAAAGTAAAATACGTAGAAAAGCCTAAAGGCTCTTTATATTAATTATAAGGACCGAAACTAATAAGTACTCGAATTAGTATAGACTTATTTACTTAGAAATCTCTTAACTTTTAAAGTAAAATTAAATACGACACCTCGACAGTCTTTTATAGCTTAATAAGAAGCATAAGAAGTTTAAAAGGAAATTACTTACTTTTAATATAGGAGTACTTAAATTACTGGAAATGCTAGCTTTAACACGTAAAGCATTAATGCTGAAAAAAGTCGGACCGAAAATAGCCGGATTACGTCGTTAAAAACGCTTTAATTAATATTAAAGTATATTTAATACTTTAGAAACAAGAAGTAAATTATTTAAAATAAATCCAGTAAATTTTAACGTTAACCACACTTTTAATAGGCGTATTTATTACTTTTTTCCTTTTTTTTTCCGCTAAAGGCTTACTTCAGGCTAGCGAGACGGAGCTTAATAAAAAAGTATACGGGGTTTTATTTTATGCTTTTTTAATTAGTTTTAGTCTTAAGTTATTTTACGTTAAAATTGACTTTAATAATAATAAAGCTTTTATATTTAGCGAGATTTATTTACTTTACTTAAACTTATACGTTCGTTTATTATAAAGACAAAAAGCCTAGACTTCGGCGTCTTTTGGGCTTTATTATCTTAAGAAAAGCTTAAAGCTATAAGCTCTTTAACTTAATATTTTATTTATATATTTCCTTTATTTTCTTAAGCTTATATATTCTTCTTTTTTTAATATAATATATTATATTTTTTACTTTTTTATTAATAATATTAAGCGTATTTACTTTTTAATAAATCACTAATTTTATTAAGAAAAATTAATTATATTTAAAAATAATATTAAAAACAACGCCTTTAGCGGTAATTTAAAAAGCAAAGAGCTTAAACGACTTATTAATAACTTTTTTATAACCCGAGGAAGCTTTGCGACCCCGATTATAGACTATTTTATTACTGAGATTAGCTTTATAAGCTTTATAAGCTTTTTTACCTTCGTGCTTATTAAACTTTTAATAAAGCTTAATATCGCTAGAATTATTAACTCTATTTTATTATAACTATTAAGAACATTTATAAACGATGTTTTAATTATTAATAAGAAAAAGAAGAGAAATAAAGGCGGCAATAATAATTTATAATAAGATATATTTAATTATAATTAAGGTAGTAGCCATTTAAAAAGCTGTAATATAAAAGCTTAGGCCGCCCTTTAAGCTTTATTAGCTTATATAATATTCACTTAATTTATATACTTTTAATTTATATTATATTTGCCTCCGAAATAAAGGGGACTTAACCCCGCTAATACAGGCTATGTAACACCGCATTAAGCTTAAGCCACTTTCGCTTAGGCTTTTTAATTAACACGACTTACGCTAAAACAGTATAAATCTATTAAAACCTTTATATTATATAAAGTAAACGAGGCTTTAAATAATTACTATTATAAACCTATTTTTAATAATATAGCGTCTTAATAGCCTATGTCTCAGGCCGTACGACTTATTACGGACTTTATTAAAAGACTTCCTTATTTTATAGTAACTTAAGTTATATTAATTTTAGGCACTTTTAATTACTTATATTTTAACGAGAATAATACTATTAGGTTTTTTAAGACCTTAAAGTAGCTCTTTACGGCTTAAGGCATTATAAATAACGCCGAAAAAAAATAGTACGTCGTAGACTATTATACTTTCGAAGTAAGCTAAAACATCGAGTAGCTCCCCGACTTCTTTAATAGTATTTATTAAGAGTTAATTAAAAAAGTTATAAAAAAGTATTAAACGTTTAACTTTAAATAATATTATTATATTTTTTAAAACTTAAAAAGGATATTTAATAATTTTAAATATATTATAAAAAATATTTTTAATTTTTAATTTCGATAGTTTTTCCGAGCTTTTAAAGAGGTTAATCGAGCTTATATATAAAAGAAAATTATTATAAAACAGTAAATAATTATAAAGTTTTTAGCGGCTTTATTTAAATATTTAAAGCAAAAGGCCGGAACTTTTATAAAAGATAATAATACTTTTAATACGAAAAATATATAATTTTTTAATAAAATATACGCTAAAATAAAAGGCTTATTCTAAATCGAGCGGGAAATCGATATATTAATTAAGGAAGAAATATTATTTATATAAATTACTTAGGCCGACCGCCTTCGACTTAGGTCGAATAATAATAAAACTCCTTTTTTAGCGGCATAATTCGAAAGGCTTAATCTTATAGCTTGCCTCGAGCTTATAAAGTATAAAAATAATTCTTTAACTTAAGAGATTAACGACGTCTTTAAGAAGAGTTTAGTGCTTTATCTTAAATTAAATTAAAAAAAGTATATTTAAAAAGAAGTTATTTTTATTATTAAGAAGCTGACTTATAATATTAATTAAATTATAAAACGAAATATTAATATAATTGTAAAAAGATTAAATAACTTACGTATTTTATACGTTATTATAAAAAAAAGAAAGAATTTAAAATTAATAATTAAAGTTAAGACTTTATTTACTTATAAGTTAATTATATACTTTAAAAAAGTTAAGGTATTTTATTAAGATTTTAAAGCAAGCTTTAGATATAATTGACGTTTTAGTATAAAGGACGACATAAGTACCGAATACTTCTTTTACTTTAATAGGCTAATTCTAAGTATTAGACTTTAAGGATTTCATAAGTATTAAAATTAATATTATAAGTTTAAGAAGTAATTTAATTTAAAAATTATTTATAAAAATAAAAATATTTATATTTATATAAGTTTTTAAAAGAAAAGAATAAAAGCTTAAGCGGTTTAATTTCCTTAAGATAAATTAAAAAGAAAAGTCTTTATTTTATAAATAATTAATATAAAAAAAAACTTAAACTTAAAGCAAAAAAAAAAAGCAGTCCAAAAGAAGCTTCAAGACGTTTAAAAAGCCCTTTTAACTTAATAAAATATTATGCCGAAATTAGCTTTAAAAAGACTAATATTAAAAGTAAATTAAGAGCCTTAAGACTGTTTAAATATCTTTATTATCCGACTCTTCAATATAATAAAATTAATTAACGTTTAAAACGTATTTATTATCTCCGATTTAAAAAGAATAAATAATAGCTTTAAAATAACACTTACGGAAATAAGACGATAAAGTGCCGCTGCTTTTAAAATAATAATAAGAGTTAAATTATATATAATTGAAATCTTATTTTAAAAATGCCTTAAGGCTTAAGTTAATTACAGAAAACTAAAAGTTTATAAAAAAGTCAAGAATGCCGTTAGATTTTAAAAGCTTATAAACGTAAACCCTTTAATTAAAGCACTTAAGGTAAAACCTACTTAAATTATTATAAGAAATAATAATAATATTATTATTTTTAAGAAATTAAAAGAAGTTATTTTAATTATGATTCGAAAAGGACCGACTATTATTAAATTATTTTTTACGGGGACTATTTAAGAATGTATTAAAAGTAACTTATTTATTATTATTAAGGCGACTTTAAGCCGACCTCGCGTATATTAGGCACTATCGCGGAATAATTATACGTTAAATAATACGTTAAATAAGCTTTTTATTTAAAAAGAACTCTTTAAAAACTTAACTTTAAGAGAAATCCTTATTTTAATCAATTTATTAAAGATAAGTCGACTAAAGACTATTAATTAAGAGATTTAAGATTAAATTACTATTATTAGTATTAAGACTATAAAATATATAAAGGCTTTTTAAGACTATAATTAAAAAAGGAATAATATTATATTTTAACGCCTTTTATTATTTCGAGCTAATACTTTAAATTCTATATTAAAAAGACTACAAGCTTTATAATAGCTTAAACGTATTTTCTTTAAATAAGAATAATAAGTTATTATTTATTTTACCGTATCCCGAGCTAAATTTACGCATAAGCTTTAAATTTAATAAAGGAAATAAAGATATTAAGTTTTTTTAACATAAGAAATATTAATTTAATAATTAACTTTTTAATTATTATTAAGCTTAATTCCTTTCTTTAGCCTAGTACTTATAATTTTAACTATTATTTTAATAGCGCTTTAAAAAGTAATAGTTTTAAAAGAGAAATTTAAAGTCGATTTATTATTAACCGCTAAAGTTTATTTAATTAATATATTTTAAAGACCGAGTTATAAGTAATACTTTTTAACGCCGAAGTATATAATTATTATGCTTAAGAGGACGAGACTTAATAATATCCGAGTTATTCTTAATTCCGGCGTAAAAGTTAATTATATATCTTATAATATTACCGTTTAATTAAAAGTCTTTATTATAAAAAGCGACTTTATAGCTTTAAAGAGTATTATAAGCGTAAAATCGCGATTTCTAGAATATGCGAATAACGTTTTAATTATAATAAGAGATTATATTGTTTTTATTAAGTTTTATATTATAAATATCTTAAGTATTAAAATTATTCTTAAATTTCTATTCTTTTAAATTACGCGCGTTTTATTTAAATACTTATTTAATACGGAAGGCGGTTTAGTTTACGCTAACTTATAGAATAAGATTACGCGATTAATTATTATTATTAAAGCAATTAAACTTATAGAATACGCTAAAAGCATTAAAATTATAAAGTCTAAGAGCCGAGCTAATAGAATATTATTAAATCCGGAATTAGATTATTTAAAGTCCGAAATTAATTCGGAAAACGAGTAATTAATTATAACTAAAGCTTTATAGTCAATATTATTAAATGCTTTTTAAAAGACACTTCTTTTAAGCTCGAGGACGAGCTTTTTTATAAGGAAGATAAAGAAACCTTTAATAATAAAAGCAATTCCTCTTTCGAAAACGTTTTATATGTTTTTATTAAATATATAAAGCAAGAATTCATAATTTTAAAGACGGACTTTTACGATTACTTCTTTTATAAAGACTTTATTAAAGCTCTTTTCGGTAAAGAACGCGTGTTTAATACCGTATTAATTAAGAAAATCGAGCTTATTTTTTAATTTATTATAAATTATAATATTTTATTAATAACGTTTTTATTTAAAGAACGTAAATAAGTTTTGTGGATTTATATTATATATAAAATAAAAGATAAAAAGATTAAGTTTATAAATTAAATAAATAAAATAAGAGATGCGCTTAAAGGCCGTAAAAACTAATATAAAGTCTTTAAAGAAAGAGACTTTTATTAAGAGTAAGTTAAAAAGTATTAAAATATTTTATTCTTTTGTTTTACCGGCTTTCTCGCGAATTTAAAATTATAGAAAAGCGACTTATTATTTTAAATATTAAAAATATATTATAATTAAAAGAAAGAGCTTTTTTTAACGAAATTATATTAAATCGAAAAGGTATTATTATATTTAATTAAATAAAATATAAGAAATTCTATAAAAATGTTTCGTTATTTATAATTATTAAAATAATAGATTATAAAGTTTAATAAGTATTATACTTTTTATTCTTTAAAGTATTAGCTCCTAAAGTCAAGAAAATAATAAAAGACAGACTTAATTATAAAGTTTTCGAACTCTTTAAGGGATTATATTATAACGCTTAATTCTTAATTAAAAAAAAGGAATTAAGAAAGTACCGCTTAATTAATTCGGTAATTATATTTAACGTAATCATTTTAAAAGACGCTAATTTTTTTTTTTTATTAACGAATTTTTAGAGGAATTTATAAAGTGTTATATTGCGAGCTTAATAAACTTATATTTAAGTTATAATTAATAAGTATTATATTAAAGCAGCCGAAATATAACGGCCTTTTTTATATTTGATATTAAATTAGTCCGAAATACAACGCTACTTTAAGGAGTTATAAATTTTATTATTTAATTCATAAGAATAATTAATAAAATATTAAAAGATATTATGCTTTTTATTATAATGTCGTTTTTAAACGACGTTAGCGTAAAAAGATTATATATAAATTATAATTAAAAGGAAGTACGGCCTAAAATTCGCTAATTCGTTTTTAAGTATTTTTTTAATTTTAATAAGACGTTAAAACGCCTTAAGCGCGCTAAAGTTATTATAGGCTTTAAATCGTAATTCTGTCGTAATAATATAAATGTCGTCGGCTACGTATATAATTTATAAAAAAGAAAACCTTTAATTATATATTTAATTAAAATATAAAAATAAAAAAAACTTAAAAACGTTATAAAAGTCAAAGGATTTTTAAGTTTAATTATTTATTTTTATATTTAAATTAAAGACTTTCGTTTATTAGCCGAGCCGTTATACGACTTTATTAAAAAAGAAATTAAATTTATATAAAACCTTATAATTTATAATTAAATAATAAAAACTCTTTAAGATATTTTATGCTTTTTTTTAATATTTTATAAAATTAATTATTTTAAAAGCGCTAGTGAAATCGTCGTTTTTATAAACTTTAATAAAGTCGGATAAAGTAGTTTCTTTAGTTAGCGTGACTCGAAAAATAATAAGCTTAGACTAGCGAAGTATAAAAGCGGCTTTTGAATAAAGGCAAAATAAGATTATAACGTTATAAAAAGAGAATATAAAGGTATATTTTTAATCCTTAAAAAGCTTAAAATCTGGCTTATAAGAGTTTATTTTATTATAAAGACTAACGCTAATATTTTTATTATTTAACTTAAAGGAATTATTTATAATTATTTTAATGTAATGCTTATTTACTGGCTCGCTTAAATTAGGCTTTTCGACTTCGAAGTGCGCTATATTAAAGGTATTACGTATATAATAGTAAATGCTTTCTTAAGAAAACTTAAATACTTTAAGGATATTAAGGAGAATACCGAAAATAATAATAATAAAAATTAAATTTTAACTAAGCTTAATACGATTAGAATTTGCTCGGTGGAAGCGAAGAGCACAAAAGACTTAATAAAAGAGCTAAAGACCTTCGATGACCTTAAGCTAACCTAAAGACGTAATATTCTTATTAATATAAAGCGAAAAGTCTAAGAATTACGAAATAAATTAAATAATTAAATAATATTTAATAGTAATTCGAATATAAATTAAGAAAACGAAGCGGACTTATTAATATTTTTAAAATATTATAAGGAGTATTATTAAAAGATAATTATTTATTTAATTACGCTTAAGACTTTGAAAAGTATAAATTTAAAAGCTTTTTATATATTTAAAAAAGAAGTATTATTATATAGAGTTTATAATTAATATATTTAAAGACTTTTATTAAAAGGCGTATTTATTAAATTTATTATTAATATTAATAAAAATAAAATATGTATTTTACGAAGCTATTATAATAGTTTTAATTATAAAAGAAAGGAAAATATATATTACTGTATTTTTTAGCGTTATTTTTAAAAGGGCTATTTTAAGGATTCCGCGGAATTCGTTAAAATATATAATAAGTGTATGTTACGTAATACTAAACGACAAAAAGAACTTATAGTTTTAATTACTTTAAATAAACTTATAAAAAAATAGGCGTTAAATATTATTTTTATATTAATATAAAACGAGAAGAAGTATTTTATTATTACTTAAGATAATATAAGCGGTTAAGTCGAAGCTAAGGCGCTTACTTTAAAGGAGATTAAAAACATTATTAATTTTATTTAATAAAATATTATTTATTAATATAGGCTATTTTAAAAGTTAATAATTAATAAAGGTATAGAGAATATAAACGAAGTCGTTAATTTATTAAATAAAATAGAAATTCGACGAATTTAAATATCGGCTTATAACGTAAAAGCTAATAATATAATCGAGCGGAAATATAGCTTTATTAAAAATACTCTTTTTAAAATAAGAAAAGATTAAATAAATAACTTATTAGCGGTTCTGTTCGCTAACCGTATTATAATCTATAAACTTATAAGTTATACTTTCTTTTATATAATTTATAATAAAAAACTAATTCTTTTTATTAAAATATATTACTTTATTTAAAGAAGCCTTTTCTTAAAAAATATTAAGAATATTAACGATTTAATTTATATTTAAACTCTTTAATATTAAATGCGGAATAATAATATAAAAGAAGTTAAGCTTTAAAAGATACGCCGTAATTAAAAAAGAAAAGAAGCTTTCGACGTAAAAAGAGATATTCGAAATAAGCTATTATAAATTAAAGACTTAATTCTTAGGCACGATTTTATTCGGGAAATCGATATATTAAGGAGTAAAAAGTTTAACTTTTAATAATTAAGATTTTACGAAATTTACAAGGCTTTTCTTAAAAAGAATTATTATAAGCTAAAAAAATTAAAAGTCGACGGTATACTTTTTTATAATACTTTTATAATTAATTGCCTTAAGTTGTTTTATAAATAAGAGCGCTTTATTTATTATTAAGACGACGAGCTTTTAGTAATAATTTAATATAATAATAATAAAGACTAACTTAAACCTAGTCTTAAGGAGCGAAATTTATAAGGCTTTAAAGACTTTAAAGAGCTTACGAGACAAATTATATAAAACAATGGAATTATTATTAAAATACTTAAAGGCTAACTTACGCAGAACGAAATCAATATTAAGTCGTTACTTACTTTTCTAGCGAGTAACCTAATTACCACAATTAATATTATTAATTATTTTTTATTATAATTCTTATAACTTATTGTTTAGCGTTATTAAACGCTAAACTATGGCGAGGACGTACTTTTTATACTTTATAAGAGGGACGAAGATTAGGGCATAATAATAGAAGCATATATTAAAATATTAAGGGCTCTTTTTTAAATAATAAAAAATCCCTTTAGTACTTCGAATATTGTTTACGCTTATAAATACCTTTTAATTGTATTTATAAGTCGTTCCGCAATAATAATACTAATATCTTAATCGAGTTAAATAATGTGTTTACAATAGCTGCCTTTTAAATAATTTAATATTACTAACGCTAGATATATAAGCTCGAAAGCTTATAAATATAGTAATTATTAATACTTTATAAAGTTAAAGAAGCCTTTAAGAAACTTAAAAAAAGTTTTAACTTTATGAAGTAATTTAATTAAATTAAGTCGACTATAGTTTACGTTATAAAAGAATAAAATCTAATTAAATACTTACTCTTTATTAAATCTTAAGAAGAATTAAATAATAAATTAAACGAGGTTCTTTTAACGAGCCGTTCCGGAGCGTTAATAGTTTTAATATATTAATAAGCTAGGCGCTAAAGACAATAACCCTCCGAGATATATTGCCGAAGTAAGCTCGTATAATAAGTCTTCGAAAGTAGTCGAAAATTAGAAATTCTTTTTTAATATTATTTAAATATTTTATAACGAAAAAGATTTACTTTAATTAAAATAGCTCTTAGGGCTACGATAAATAAGTTATTAATTTAAAAAGAAAATATATAACAATTAAGAGGTTACGCGTAATTAAACGACTTAGGATTTGAAGGAGTTTATAAAATTAAATGAATGAAATTAATTTGTATACTTAAATGGACGATAAAGCGCGCGACAGGCCACAGGTTATTACGAAGGAAATGAGCTATTATAACTGCTTTATATCGGTAATAAAGATTATTGTGAGAATAGGCGAGCCAATCAGGAATGAGGAAGCGCAGTAGGTGAGGACACGTGATCAAAGACAAAGTAGAATTGATTGCTTGCTTGCTTAAAGAGCTAGAAGAGCTCTTCAGTAGTTATATACAAAATAATAGCTTCTCTAAAAGCTTCTATGATTACGTAACTAATTACGTAGCTTATACGAGCTACGTAATTGAATACGAGCGTAATTTCCCGGAATACGAAGGTAATTTCCGGGCCGCGTAAGCGGTGGAAACTCCTTCGGCTATTCTAGGGTAGAATCGGCACGAGTTACCGAAGTGAAATCCAACAATTATTAAATTTATTATTAGTAATATAAAAGGTTTATTTAAATATTAATAACTTTAATATAACGTATTTAAAAACGGAGCTTAATACTTTAAGACTGTAACGGTTAAGTTAAAGACGAGTAAAATAAGTACGGCTAATAAGTTATAAATTTTTAGCTTTTTTATATTTTTTTTACGCCTTTAACTTTTTATATTATAAATACTTTATTTTTAATTAAACTATTAATCCTCGGAAATCAGCGGTCAAGTTATTATAAACCTAAAGTTTAACGTAAGGGTTATTATTAGACTTTATGAGTTCTCTCGATCGACGGCTATTAAGTCTGGGCCCCTACGCTGCTTAAGTGTTAGTAATAGTAACTTAATTAAAAGCAAAAGTATAAGACAGCGGATTAAGTACCGTAATAGGCTAAGCCTGCCTTAAGTTATTTTAAGTAACGTATTAAAGTATTAAAGTATTAACGATTTTATTTTCTTAGAATTTCGATTAATTAATTTTAAAATAATAAGATAAGTAGAATTATTTTATACGAAAGGAGATTTTAATTAATTTAAATTACACGCCTTTTCCTTAACTATTCCGAAATCTCGCTTATTAAAATTTAAATATTATTATTATAATTTTATCGCGATAATAATTTTATAAAAGACTTAAGCGAGTAAATAGTGCTTTATTATAAGTACTTAAGTTATTTACAAGTGTTCTTCTGACTTTGTTCTTATAAAGCTATTTTTTATTAAGTAAATTAATTAGACTTTAAGTTAAGAGCTTCCTTTAGCTAAATATTAATCTTTAGACTTTTAAACTAAGAATATTAATCGATTAAGAAAGAGTATTATTACTTTTGCCTTTAAGATATGTTTACTTTTTCCTTAAACTTAGAATCCGGCTTAACTTACACCGACTTATAAAAGTATTCGGGGAATGTTTTTATTACTTTTAAAATTATTATAAAGTTATATTAATATAAGGTTCTTTAAAAGAAAACCTTATTTTTAAATAAAAAGGGGGTTATTTTAATAAAAAAGGACTTCCGGAAAGCTCGATATTATTAGTTTAGAGGTTATTTATAATGTAATTAATAAAGGCTTAAAATAAGTAACGAGGTTAGAGACACTTCCTATTTTTATAAGGTAATTAAAGCTGCGCTTTTATTTTAAGTCTTTAAATTATATTAAAAAATTATTAAGATTTAAAAGTTAATAATATTAAATAAAAGAGAACTTACTTTTAGCCTTTTACTCTTTTTAATTAATTAATAATAAGAAGTAAGTCGAAGGAAAGCGATAATAAAGGCGGTTTAAAATAGCTTATAATTTATTAAAGCTTTAAGGGTTATTCTTAAGAAGCTTTTACTTTATAATCTACCGTTAAAAAAAGAGAGAGACCGCGAGGAAGACTAAGTAGCTCGAAGTTAATATATAAAGTATAATATTTCTTTTCTTCCCTTTTTAAATATAATAAATCTCAGCCGCTTATAATAATTTATTTATTTATTAAAGAATAATAAGAAAATATAATAAGAAGTTATTAAGGTATTATTAGCGCTTTTATTCAATATAGTAACTGTTAAAATAAAAAGAAGGGGAATTACTTAAGACCGACTTCGTCGCTATTTAATATTAACTTATTAAAGAAGTAAGAATAAAAAGAAGAAAATAAAAATAAAAAAGAGATTTAATTAAGTTAAGAAAAGAGATACTCCGATTGACTTCTTTTTACTTTTTTATTATACTTTAAACCTCGAAAGTAAAAAGACCGTCTTTTAATTACTATTTACCTTTAACTTTATATATTTATATATTCTTATTTCTTTAATATGTCTTTAATATATTTCCTTTTGTTTTTAATAACGATTATAAAGTTAAAAAGGTTTGTAAAAGATTTATTAAAGTAAGGGTATGAAGAAGGAGCGGGGTCGTTAAAAATACGTTAGCTTAAGGTATAAGGAAATATTAACGAATTCGACGCGTTATAGGGATTAATTTTTATTTTATAAGGAAAGTTAATTTTTACGCCGTAAGAAAAGGAGTCGAGAATTTATTTAAAATATTAATTATACGCCGATTTGTTTTAAAAGAATTACTTTAATTTTATTAAAATTAAAGTTTATTTAAATATAATATTTAAGAAAATAAGTTTAAGCAATAAAAACAATGCAATAAGTGCTAAAAGGTATAGAAAGATTAATATAAAAGTGAAAAGACGCGTAAAGCCTTTTTAAGAATATTATAAAAAAAAATGGTAAAATTATTAAAAAGGAAAGAAAAGAAAAAGAGTAATAAAATAGAAAACGATATTTAAGGGTGTTAAGCGAGACAATTGTTTGCTTTTAAAAGTAAAGTATAAGTTATTTAATATTTACTTATCTTTATTTAGATATATTTTCTTTTAAGTATTTAAAGTTTTAAAGTTATAATATTAATTTTTATTTTTTTACTTAAGGTCGAGTATGAGTTTTTTAAGGAAAGGACGTATATAATAGAGTTGACCTTAAAGGCCTATTTATTACGTAATTGAGCTATATCTTACTGTATTTAAGATAGCCTCTAAGGCAATATCTTTTAATAATAATAACGATTTTTATTATTATAACTTTTCCTTTTTATTTAAATTATACTTCTTTTTTTTTTTAATAAATTATATTCTTTAAATATATAATATCTTTAGTATTTATTAAATAAGTATTTCTTACGTTTACCTTTTAGCACTTACTTTACTACCCTCTTATTGTGTGCTTAGTGTTTTCCCCTCTACAGTATTTATAAGCTTTCGAGCCTATATGTCTAGCGTTAATAATATTGAATTATTTAAAGGGCAGCTACCGCAAATACACTGTTTGGCTCGACTAGGATACTGTTGTTATTATTACGGAACGACTTATAAGTGCGATCGGAGACTATTTATAAGCGTAAATAATATTCGAAGTATTAAGGGGATTTTTCGTCGTTTAAGGAAGAGCCTTTAATATTTTAGTATATGCTTTTACTATTATATCTTAATCTTTATCCCTCTCATAAAGTATAAAAGGTGCGTCCTCGCCACAGTTTAACGTTTAACAACGTTAAGCGATAAGTTATAAGAATTATAATAAGGAGTAGTTAATAGTATTAATTATAATAATTAAGTTACTCGCTGGAAAAGTAAATAACAACTCGATATTAATTTTATTTTGCGTAAGTTAGCTTTTTAAATATTCTGACAATAATTCTATTATTCCGTATAACTTGTCTTATAAGCTCTTTAAGGTCTTTAAGGCCCTGTAAATTTCGCTTCTCGAGACTGGGTTTAAGTTAGTCTTTATTATTATTATATTAAATTATCGCTAAAAACTCGTCGTTTTTATAATAAATAAAGCGCTTTTATTTATAAAATAACTTAAGGCAATTAATTATAAAAGTACCGCGGAGGAATATATTATTAATTCTTAATTCTTTTAGCTTATAATAGCTCTTTTTAAAGAAGGCCTTGTAAATTTCGTAAAATCTTAGCTACTAAAAGTTAAGCTTTTTATTCCTTAATATATCGATTTCTTAAATAAAGTCGTGCCTAAGAATTAAGTTTTTAATTTATAATAACTTATTTCGAATATCCTTTTTTACGTTAAAAGCTTCTTTTCCTTCTTATTTATAACGTGTCTTTTAAAGCTTAATTTTTTTTATATTATTATTTTATATTTAATATTAAAGAGTTCGAATATAAATTAAATTATTAATACTTTTAATATCTTTCGAGAAAAGACTTCTTTAAGTAAGGTAACGTATTTTAATAAGAAGAATTAGTTTTTTACCGTAAACTATATAAAAAGAGGTATAGCTTATAAGTTTATAAACTATAATACGGTCAGCGAATAAAACCGCTAATAAATTACTTATTTAATCTCTTCTTATTTTAAATAAACTATTTTTAATAAAGCTATATCCCTGCTCGATTATATTATTAGCTTTTACGTTATAAGTTAATATTTAAATTCGTCGAATTTCTATTTTATTTAATAAGTTAACGACTTTACTTATATTCTTTATACTTTTATTAATTATTAGCTTTTAAAATAACTCGTATCGGTAAATAATATCTTATTAAATGAAATTAGCAATGCCTTTAACCTCTTTCGAAGCAAGCGCCTTAGCTTCGACCTAACCGCTTATGTCGTCTCGGGCAATAACAAAATATTTCTTTTTGTTTTATATTAATATAAAAGTAATATTTAGCGCTTATTTTTTTATAAGTTTATTTAAAGCGGTTAAAACTATAAGTTTTTTTTATTACTTAGTATTACGTAATATGTACTTATTATATGTTTTAACGAATTCCGCGAAGTCTTTAAAATAACCTTTTTAAAAATAGCGTTAAAAGATATAATAATATATGCTTTCTCTTTTTTTATAGCCGGAGCTATTATAATAGCTTTATAAAATATATACTTTATTTTTATTAATATTAATAACGAGTTTAATAAGTACGCCTTTTAATAAAAGTCTTTAAATACGTTAATTATAAACTCCGTATAATAATACTTCTTTTTTAAATATATAAAAGGCTTTTAAGTTTATATTTTTTAAAATCTTAAATATAATTAAATAAATAGTTATTTTTTAATAATATTTCTTATAGTGTTTTAAAAATATTAATAAGTCCGCTTCGCTTTTTTAATTTATACTCGAGTCGCCATTAAGTATTACTTAATCGTTCGACTTATTTTATAATTCTTAGACTTTTTACTTTATATTAATAAGGATATCGTATCTTTAAGTTAATTTAAAGTCATTAAAAGTCTTTAGCTCTTTTATTAAGTCTTTTATATTCTTCACTTTTATTAAGCAAATTCTAATTATATTAAGCTTAATTAAGATTTAATCTTTATCGTTATTATTTTCGATATCCTCCTTAATATCCTTAAGGTATTTAAGTCTCTTTAAGAAAGCATTTATTATTATGTGCGTGGCACCTTTAATATGGCGCACTTCGAAGTCGAAAAGCCTAATCTAAGCGAGTCAGCGAGTGAGTATTATATTAAGGTAGTCGTAAGTAATTCCTTTAAGTTAAATAATAAAAGTATTTACGTTAGTTTTTATAATAAAATAGACTTTTATAAGCTAGAATTTGAATTTCTTAAGAATTAAAAACATGCTTTTATATTTTCTTTTTGTAACGTCGTAATCTTATTTTGCCTTTATTTAAAAGCCGCTTTTATATTTTGTCGGTTTAAGTTTATTATTTTTTAAGTCGCGCTAATTAAGAAAACCACTTTATCCGACTTTATTAAAGTTTATAAAAACGACGATTTCGCTAGCGCCCTTAAAATAATCGATTTTATAAAGTATTAAAAAAGAGTATAAAATATCTTAAAAGGTTTTTATTACTTAATTATAAGTTACGGGGTTTTATATAAATTTAATTCCTTTTTTAATAAAATCGTATAACAGCTCGGCTAATAAACGAAAGTCTTTAATTTAAATGCGAAAGTAAATAATTAAACTTAAAAATCTTTTAACTTTTATAATATTTTTAAGTTCTTTTTATTTTTATATTTTAATTAAATATATAATTAAAAGTTCTCTTTTTTATAAGTTATATATATAATCGACGACGTTTATATTATTATAATAAAACTGTAATTTAAGGCTTATAATAGCTTCAACGCGCTTAAGGCGTTTTAACGTCTTATTAAGGTTAAAAAGGTGCTTAAGGACGAATTAGCGAATTTTAAGCCGTGCTTCTTTTCGATTATAGTTTATATATAGTCTTTTTACGCTAACGTCGTCTAAAAACGGCATTATAATAAAAGGCATAACGTCTTTTAGTATTTTATTAATTATTTTTATAAATTAAGTAATAAAATTTATAACTCTTTAAGATAGCGTCGTGTTTCGGACTAGTCCGATGCTAAATATAAAGAAGGCCGTTATATTTCGGCTGCTTTAATATAATACTTATTAATTATAATTTAAGTATAAGTCTATTAAACTCGCAATGTAATACTTTATAAATTCCTTTAAAAATTCGTTAATAAAAAGAAGTAAGTTAACGTCTCTTAAAGTAATTACGTTAAATATAATTACCGAGTTAATTAAATAATACTTTCTTAATTCCTTTTTCTTAATTAAGAATTAAACGTTATAATATAGCCTCTTAAAGAGTTCGAGAACCCCACGATTAAGTTTATTTTTTATTATCTTTTTAACTTCGGGAGCTAATACTTTAAGGAATAGAAAATATAATACTTATTAAGCTTTATAGTTTATTATTTTAATAATTATAAATAACGAAATATTTTATAGAATTTCTTATACTTTATTTAATTAAATATAATAATATCTTTTCGATTTAATATAATTTCGTCGAAAAGGGCTCTTTCTTTTAATTATAATATATCTTTAATATTTAAAGTAATAAGTTGCTCTTTTATAATTTTAAATCCGCAAGAAAAGCTAATAAAACAAGAGAGTAAAATATCTTAATACTTCTTAATTTATTTTTAATAAAAGTCCTTTTCTTTAAAGACTTTGTATTAATTTTTACGGCCTTTAAATATATTTTTTATTTTATTTATTTAATTTATAAGCTTAATCTTTTTATCTTTTATTTTATATATAATATAAACCCGCGAAACTTATTTACGTTTTCTAAATGAGGACGTTATTAATAAAATATTATAATTTACGGTAAATTAAAAGGTAAGCTCGATTTTCTTAATTAATATAGTATTAAACACGCCTTCTTTACCGAAAGGAGCTTTAATAAAGTTTTTATAAAAGGGGTAATTATAAAAGTCCGTCTTTAAAATTATAAATTCTCGCTTTATGTATTTAATAGAAATATATAAGACGTCTTTAAAAGAGGAATTGCTTTTATTATTAAAGGTTTCTTTATCCCCCTTATAAAAAAGCTCGTCTTTAAACTTAAAGGAAGTGTCTTTTAAAAAGTATTCGACGGTATTAATTATAAAGCTTTAATTATAGTCAGTTACTCGTTTTTCGAGTCAGTTTCGGACTTTAAGTAATTTAATTCCGGATTTAATAATATTTTATTAGCTCGGCTCTTAGACTTTATAACTTTAATACTTTTGACGTATTTTATAAGTTTAGCTATTTTAATAATAGTAATTAGTCGCGTAATCTTATTTTATAAGTTAATGTAAATTAAACCGCCTTCCGTATTAAATAAGTATTTAAATAAAACGCGCGTAATTTAAAAGAATAAAAATTTAAAAATAATTTTAATATTTAAGATATTTATAATATAAAACTTAATAAAGATAATATAATCTTTTATTATAACTAAGACATTATTCGTATATTTTAGAAATCGCAATTTTACGCCTGTAATACTTTTTAAAATTATAAAATCGCTTTTTATAATAAGGACTTTTAATTAAATAATAATATTATAAAATATATAACTGACTTTTGCGCCGGAATTAAGAGTAACTCAGATATTATTAAGTCTTGTCTTCTTAAGTATAGTAATCATATACTTCGGCGTTAAAAAGTATTACTTATGACTTAATCCTTAAAGTATATCGACTAAATAAACTTTAATAATTAATAATAAATCGACTTTAAATTCTCTTTTTGAAATTATTACTTTTTAAAACGTTATTAAAATAACAGTTAAAATTATAAGCACCGGGCTAAAGAAAGGAATTAAACTTAATAATAATTAAAAAATTAATTATTAAATTAATATTTCTTATATTAAAAAGACTTAATACTTTTATTTCTTTTATTAAACTTAAAGCTTATACGTAAGTTTAACTTAAGATATAATAAAATAAGTAATAACTCGTTATTTTTATTTAAAGAAAATACGTTTAAGCTATCGCGAAGCTCGTAGTCCTCTTAATATAAAATCTAAAGTATTAACTTAAAGTAATAAGGAGCGTTAAAATATAATATTATTCCTTTTTAATCGTAGTCTTAAAAGCCTTTATATATTTTATAATTTTAATATTAATAATAGCGATTTAGTCTTAAATCTCTTAATTAATAATCTTTAGTCGACTTATTTTTAATAAGTCGATTAAAATAAAGATTTCTTTTAAAGTTAAGTTTTTAAGAAGCTCTTTTTGAGTAAGAAGCTTATCTAACGTATTATTTAACGTATAATTATTTTGCGATAGCGCTTAATATACGCGAAGTCAGCTTAAAGTCGCCTTAACAGCAATAAATAAGTTGCTTTTAACACGTTTTTAAATAATCTTTATAAAAGATAATTTAATAACAGTCGGTCCTTTTCGACTTATAACTAAAATAGCTTCCTTTAATTTCTTAAAAACAATATTATTATTATTGTCTTTTATAATAATTTAAGTAGGTTTTACTTTAAGTATTTTAATTAAAGAGTTTACGTTTATAAATTCTTAAAATTTAACGGTATTCTTAACCTTTTCGCGAACTTTTAATCTTTTATAATTAACTTAAGCCTTAAGACGTTTTTAAAGTAAAGTTCCGGTTATATATAATTCGGCTCTTACTATTATTTTAAAAGTAGCGGCACTTTATCGTCTTATTTCCATAAGTATTATTTCGAAGTTATTATTTATTCCTTTTAAATTAAAAGTAATAAATACGTTTTAAACGTTAATTAGTCCTATTATATTAAAGAGTCGAATAACAAGAATATCTAAATAATCTTAAAGCTTTTAATTTACTTTTAATATTAATCCTTTTAAAGCTAACTTCGGCATAATATTTTATTAAGCTAAAAGAGCTTCTTAAGCGTCTTAAAGCTTTTTTTAAACTACTTCTTCTTTTTGCCTTAAGTTTAAGTCTCTTTTTATATTAATTATTTATAAAATAAGGACTTCTTTTTTTAATTTGTTTTAAAGAAATTAAACCGCTTAAACTTTTATTCCTTTTTTTTAAAGACTTATATAAATGTAATTATTTTTATTTTCATAAATAATTCTTAAATTAAGCCACTTCTTAAACTCGTAATATTAATTTTAATATTTATAAAATCCTTAAGGTCTAGCATTTAAAATCGGCTTATTAAAGTAAAAGAGACATCCGGTGCTTATGTTATCTTTTATATTAAAACGTCGATTATATTTAAAGCTTACTTTAAAATCTTAATAAAATACCTTAGCTTTTTTAAAATATGCGATTAACTCGTAAGTAAATAAAACCTTGACTTTAATTATTAACTTTAGATTTTTTCTTTTTTTTTATAATAATATATAAAATGCGTAAGTTATTTAATCTTTCCGTAATTATATTAATATCCCGTTTTATAGCCTAGTTAATATCGCGAGTTAACTTTTTAATAATAAAAATGACTTCTTCTTAAATATATCTTTTTTAATTTAATTTAAAATAAAGTATTAAATTCTTTTTAAAGACGTCGTCAATTTCTTAAGTTAAAGAATTATCCTTATACTTTATAAGCTCGGGCGAATTATAAAGTTAAGCTTTTTAAATTATATTATTAAAAAAGGAGTTTTATTATTACTCGACTTAAGTCAAAAACGGTCGGCTTAAGTAATTTATATAAATAATACTTTTTCTTTAATTAAAGTGTCGATTTCCCGCTCGATTCGGAGTAAGCCTTTTATTTTAGCGTATATTTTATTAAAAATCATATGTTTTTTATATTAAAAGTATTATTATCTTTTATAAAAGTTCCGGCTTTCCGCCTTAAGTGCTTAAGTAAAGCTATTAAAAACTTTATAATTATTTACTGTTTTATAATAATTTTCTTTTATATATAAGCTCGACTAACTTTTTTAAAAGCTCGAAAAAACTATTAAAATTAAGATTTAAAAGCATTTTTTATAATATATTTAAAATTATTAAATATTCTTTTTAAGTTTTAAAGAATATAATAATATTATTTAAGGTCGAACGTTTAATATTCTTTTATAACTTTTTTAATTAACTCTTAATAAGTATTATTAAAGAAGTCGGAAAGTTACTTAATATTTTAGCTAACTTTAAAAATATAATAGTTTACGACGTATTATTTCTTTTTAGCGTCATTTGTAATACCTCGAGCCGTAAAGAGTTACTTTAAGGTCTTAAAGAACTTAATAATATTATTCCCGTTAAAATATAAATAATTAAAAGTGCTTAAGGTTAATATAGCTTAAGCTATTATAAAATAAAGAGGTCTTTTAATAAAGTCCGTGACAAGTCGTGCGGCTTAAGATATAAGCTATTAAGACGCTATATTATTAAAAGTAAGTTTATAATAATAATTGTTTAAAGCCTCGTTTACTTTATATAATATAAGGGTTTTAATAAGTCTATATTATCCTGACGCAAGTCGTATTAATTAAAAAGCCTAAGCGGAAGTGGCTTAAGCCTAAAGCGGTATTACATAGCTTATATTAGCGGGGTTAAGTCCCCCTTACTTTAGAGGCGAATATAATATGGCTTGAGGGTATATAGGCTGAATAAGTATTATATAAGCCGGTAAAGCTTAAGGGGCGGCTTAAGCTTTTATATTAAAGCTTTTTAAATAACTATTGCCTTAGTTATAATTAAATATGTCTTATTATAAGTTATTACCGCCACTTTTATTTTTCTTTTTTTTCTTATTTATAATTAAAGCATTATCTATAAATGTTCCCGGTAATTATAATAAAATAAAATTAATAATTCTAGCGATATTAAGCTTTATTAAAGGCCTAATAAGCACGAAGGTAAAGGAGCTTATAGAGTCCGTAGAGCCTGTCTTAATAGTAAAGTAGTTTATAGTCGGGGTCGCAGAGCTTCCTCGGGTTATAGAGAAGTTGTTAATAAGTCGTTTAAGCTCTTTGCCTTTTAAATTGCCGCTAAAAGCGTTGTTTTTGGTATTATTTTTAAATATAATTAATTTTTTTAATAAAATTAGTAATTTATTAAAAAGTAAATGCGTTTAATATTATTAATAAAAAAGTAAAAAATATAGTATATTATATTAAAAAAGGAAGAATATATAAGCTCGAGAAAACAAAGGAAATATATAAGTAAAATATTAAGTTAAAAAGCTTATAACTTTAGGCTCCTTTTAGGGTAATAAAGCCCGAAAGACGCCGAAGTCTAGGCTTTTTATTTTTATAATAAACGAACGTATAAGCTTAAGCGAAGTAAATAAATCTTATTAAATATAAAAGTCTTATTATTATTAAAGTTAATCTCGGCGTAAAATAACTTAAGACCGAAATTAATTAAAAAGGCATAAAATAAAACCTTATATACTTTTTTATTAAGTTCCGTCTCGCTAGCCTAAAGTAAGCCCTTAATAAAAAAAGAAAAGGAAAAAAGTAATAAATACGCCTATTAAAAGTGCGGTTAGCGTTAAAATTTGCCGGATTTATTTTAAATAATTTACTTTTCGTTTCTAAAATATTAAATATATTTTAATATTAATTGAGGCGTTTTCAACGGCGTAATCCGGCTATTTTCGGTCCGACCTTTTTTAATATTAATACTTTACGTATTAAAATTAACACTTTTAATAATTTAAGTACTCTTATATTAAAGGTAAATAGTTTCCATTTAGACTTCTTATGCTTCTCGTTATGTTATAAAAGACTGTCGAGATACCGTATTTAGTTTTATTTTAAGGGCTAAGAGATCTCTAAGTAAATAAGTTTATATTAATTCGAGCACTTATCGGTTTCAGTCTTTATTATTAATATAAAAGGCTTTTAGGCTTTTTTACGTACTTTACTTTAGCTTTTTTACTTATTTCTTACGTAAGTTACTAAAATATATAAAGGGGAAAACATTAAGTATATAATAAGAGAGTAATAAAGTAAGTACCGGAGGATAAACGTAAGAAATACTTATTTAATAAATACTAAAGATATTATATATTTAAAGAATATAATTTATTAAAAGAAAAGAAAGATATAATTTAAATAAAAAGGAAAAGTTATAATAGTAAAAATCGTTATTGTCCTTAAAAGATATTGCCCTAAAGGCTATCTTAAATATAGTAAGATGCAGCTCAATCACGTGACAAATGGATCTCTGAGGTCAACCCCACCACAATAGTCGAACCGATTTTATATTCGATAATAAATAAGTTATTAAGACCTTCTTTATAATAAGGTCTTTGATTTGTCTTATAATATTTAGGACTATTTCCTCGCTTTTTAAGCGAATTATATAGCCGAAGTTTTGCTTAAAATTCTTAGTTTTAAAGTTAAATCCTTTTAGCTATAAAGCCGTTAATATTATAAGAAAAGCTTTTAGTAGAAATAGTAAAACGAAGGTTTAAATATTCTTTAATATAAGCCTCAGGGGTAATATCAATTATAAAAGCCATTTTAATTTTAATTTATTAATTACTTTATTAATAATTATAATATTTTTACTTACTTTAAATATGATTTGATTAACGAAGAAGTAATAAGGTAATTACAACTGTAAATAAGTAATCTTAAGATTTTGAAAGTACTTTGGAATTTAAAAAAAAGTAGCTTTTAGAAGGTATTATATAAATAATAAAACTTAACTTAAGATGTTTAAAACTCTAGTATTTAATTATTTAGTTAAATAATATATGATTTACTTAATTAAACCTTTAAATAAGTAACTTTTAGCTTATTTAATTAAGGTTTTAAATAATTACTAAATGACTCATTTAATTAAGATTTTAATTAATTAAAATATAATATACTTAATTAAAGCTCAAATAATTTAACCTATAACTCACTTAATTAAAGTTTTAAATAGTTATTATATAACTCACTTAATTAAGGTTTTAATTAATTAAAATATAATATACTTAATTAAAGCTCAAATAATTTAACCTATAACTCACTTAATTAAAGTTTTAAATAGTTATTATATAACTCACTTAATTAAGGTTTTGAATAGTTATTATATAACTCACTTAATTAAGGTTTTAAACAATTACTATATGACTCATTTAATTAAGGTTTTAGATAATTAATATATAACTCACTTAATTGAAGTTTTAAATAGTTACTATATGACTCACTTAATTAAGGTTTTAAACAATTACTATATAACTCATTAAATTAAGGTTTTAAATAATTGACGTAAGACTTATTTAATTAAAGTTCTAATTATTTAACTTATAACTCATTTAATTAATATTTTAAAAATTTAGCTTTAAAATAACTTAAGAAAAGATTTAAATAATTAAACCTTTAAAAACTTAATAAAATCTATTAACTATAACTTATTATATAAACCTTAGAATATTTAATATTCTTTCTTTTTTTTAATCAACCGATTATTACTTTTTAATCTGAAGCTTTAAATCAACTCGAATTACAACTTTTTATTTAACTTTAAATAATGGATTTTATTACTTTTAATACCGAAAGTCTTATTTATAAAGACTTAATTTATAATATTGAATTTCAAGTTGTAATTTGCGCGACTTGTAAATCGGCTCTCGGCTTTATAAAGAGTATTATTAAACACTTAAATAAGTTTCATTTAAATATTTATATTAAAGAAGAAATTACTTCTATTATTAATAATAAATTAAAAGATTTTATTATTGAAAATCAGGCTAATATTAAAAGCCCTACACCTTATAAATATTATTTTAATTATTTAAACTCATATAAAGGTATTATATGTCTTAAATGCGACTTTGCTATTATTGATATAAAAGCTATAAAGCAACACTTAAATATATCTCATAATATTAAAGATATTAATTATGGCGCTAATAATAATACGTTATTAGCGCGTAACCTGCCCATCACTTCGCCGACTGAAGACAACTCTTTAATAATAACGATAAGTATAGCACTCGAATATAAATATAAGAACTCTTATATTTATGCGTAAAAGTCTTATAACTAAAATAAACATTTTCTATTATTTTATAAAGTTATTTTTATTTATTAAATTAAGAATACTAATGTATTATGCAGAACAGCTTATAAAGTAATTAAACGACGTCTGACAAACTAATCGCGGTGCAGCACCACATGTTTAGCGTAGTAATTTAAATAACCGTATTAATTTAATTAATTAAACCTATTAACCGGAATACGGCTGTCCGACCCACCGCGGCCTAGTCCTCGCTTTAGGCGACGCGAAGGCGTACCGACATATTATTAATTAAAGCATTAGTATCGCGGACGCTACTATTAAAAGAGGAAATAATTATTATATATATATGCTTATTTATTTTATTTATACGAAATTGGGCCCGTAACATATAAGATTATATTAAGCCTCGGCTAAACTCGCTTAATAATATAAGATTATATTAAGCATACCTTTCCATAACTCAACTACCTTTGCATAAATCTCCGGCTTCGCATAAAGCCTCGGCTTCCGTGCTTTGAACCTCGGAAGCTTTAAGCTTCCAGTAAAGGGTTATTCATGGCTAAAACAGTGGCTTCATTAAGCCTTAAGCTTCCGTGTTTTAAACCTCGGAAGCTTTAGTAATATAAAGCTAGTCTTAATACAAAGCTAGTTTCAATATAAAAGCTAATAACCGATGCGAGAGCAAATAGCCGATGCGAGAGCAAATAGCCAATGCGAGAGCTAAATAGCTTGGCGCCTAAAAGTAGTTATATAGACCTAGTTTCCCCCGAAGTAATGGAATCATCATTCACACCAAATCTCTTCTTTTCATAACATAAAGAGGCCGAGGCTTTTACGGTATTAATAAAATCAGTCCTACTTATATTTCTAATTACGCCGGCGTTTTACTTCCCCTCACGGGTAACCTCCTTTATATATACGCTTCTCTTCTGGACTTCTTCGAAGGCCAGAGATTAATTCTTTAAATATATTTTACCTTAAACCTCTAGGAAGCTTTACCTACCGTGAACTCCATCTGACATAAAGTTAACGCGTTATAACATTATCTTAAGCCACACGTGGCTCTGTAAACATAACCCCCACTCGGATTATGGCGGTGGCTTTATCTCTTTCGGTAGTAACTATTGTCGAAAGACTTGCCTGTCTCTTAGCACTTATTAAGAAGTCGTCTATATTATAAGACATTTACCTCCTTTACGCCTAGCCCCTCAACGTCTCCTTATGCGACGGGTTAACGCCTCCGCCTTTAACCTACTCTTGAAACAACATAGCGTCAAGATCTTCTCAGCCTCTCTTACCGAGATCGACGAGTTATTAACGTCTTTTGGTAAAAAACTTATAATATGCGAATGCGACTTAATAATCGACGAAGAACGCACGCTTAACAAGGCCTTAAAACTTAATAAAGACGACCACGAAAACCGTTATAAGACTACCGCTAGTTTGCTTTTTGTAGGAGCGTTTATAAAAGATATCCGTAAAGCGTTAGCCCCGAAGGCTTACCTAGATCCAAAGACTAAAGTCCCAAAGTATATGCATGATTTACTGTCTACCTAGGACCGCCGTAAGGCCGACAAGTTACCCCCACACAAAGCTTACGACTATAAAATAAAACTCCTCTCTGGGAAGCTCCCACTTATAAGGCCCTTATATAATATGTCAGAAAATGAATTACTCGTCTTTCGCAAATTCTTAAACGAGAACCTTACTAAAGGCTTTATCCGTATTAATAAATTACTTATAGCTTTTTTTGTTTTATTTATAAAAAAACCTAAAAGGAGCCTCCGTTTTTGCGTAAATTACCGCGCTTTAAACGCTATCACAATTAAAAACCGGTATCCCTTACCGTTAATTTAAAAGACGCTAATACGCTTAAGTAGAGTAAAGATCTATATGAAGCTTAATATTATTATAACGTTTAACCGTATTTATATTATAAAAGGACGAGAGTATTTTATAGCTTTTAACACACGATATAGATTATACGAGTCTTTAGTTATATTATTTGGCTTATTAAACGCCCCGGCAACCTTTTAGGCCTAAATTAACAAAATCCTCTATTTATATCTCAACGTCTTTTATATAATTTATATTAACGACGTCTTAGTTGACTCCGACGACTTAATATCTTACTAAAAGCACGTACGCCTTATTATTAAAGCCTTACAAGACGCCGGACTTTAATTAAACGTTACGAAATACGAATTCGAGGTAATAAAAGTGACCTACTTAAGCATAATTATCTTTACCAATAGCATACGAATAGACTATGTTAAAGTGAAAGCTATTACGAATTGGGAACTCCTGAGTAATATAAAAGATATACAAGCCTTTTTAAGCTTTACAAACTTTTATAAACAATTCATTAAAGGTTTCTTAAGAATTATACCACTTTTAATAGCTTTAATATAAAAGAGAGTAAAATTCTTTTTATTACTTATTTATTAAAGAGCTTTTTAAACATTAAGAGATACGTTCACTTTAATACCTATTTTACGCCATTTCGACCCACTTAAAGAAATCTTTATTAAAACAGACGCCTCCGACTATATCTTTTTAAGAGTACTACCTCAAAAAGATAACTAAGGCGTACTACATCCTGTAGCGTTCATATTTAAAAAGTATAACTTAGTGGAGTGTAATTATGAGATTTACGATAAGGAATTATTTATTATTGTACGATGTTTCGAGGGTTAGAAATTCGACTTATAAGGTTCCTATTACTTAATCTATATACTTTCAGACTATCGCAACTTTAAAATTTTATGATCACGAAACAGTTGACTCGCCGGCAAGTACGCTAGAACGAGTTCTTCTTATAATTCGACTTTATTATCTATTATAAACCTAATATTTAAAGAAAAAAACCCGACGCCCTTATTAAACGCTCGTAAAACCTCCTATCGTCCGAAGATGACTCTTATATAGCATATTAAAACCACGCTTTATTAAGTAATAATAACTTAAACGTTAATATTAAAGATAAACTATACGTAGCACCTACCGTCATAAAGTCAGAGCTCGAGTCGATAAACCATAAAATCACAAGACTCCTAAATATTGGGTATACTATTAACAAATTTTGAAAGACAATTAAAGTAAAGATGATGAAGCCTAAAGGGATTCCTTACTCGAAAGTAGTCCTATTATTTGAATGCGAAATCATTAATAATAGACTCTTATTCCGAGGCCGAATCTACGTCCTCGAAGGAGAACTTAAACTCTTACTTACGTAACTTTCTCACGACTTATACGAATCTGGATACCTAAAAAAGAATAAGCTATATGCCCTCTTAAGCAGAAACTACTGGTGGCCTAGTATATCAGCTGATTCTAGTGCCTACGCACTCCGCTGTCGCGACTGCCACCGAAATAAAATCAATAGACTCCGCTACGGAGGCACGCTAAAGCCCCTTCTTCTACCACTAGCTCGCTAGCGGGATATATTCGTGGATTTTATCGGACTACTACCTATTAACGAAGGACTATTGTCCTACCTAAAGTAGTACAAGAGCAAAGGGTTTAATATAATTATAATAGTCGTTAACCGTTTAATAAAAATGCGGCATTACACCTCATACAAAAAGGACCTAAAAATTAAAAATTAAACACTTCTATTTATTCGTGACGTCTAGAAATTATACGGCCTCCCCGAATCTATTATATTAAACCGTAGCTTTACGTTTGTTAATACCTTCTGGGATGTTATATACTCGTAATTACGAATTAACGTTGCTTTATCTACTACATACCACCCCGAATCTAATAGTCAGACGGAAATCGCCAATGCCTTCTTAAAACAGTACTTACGTTAGTATATGAACTTTATGTAAGACGGCTAGGTTAAATAGCTTCCTTCTCGCCGAATTCGTAGCTAATAATACTACGTTTAATAATATTAATGTCACCGTTCTTCGCGAACTACACGTTCCACCTCCATATAAGATTTAGACTACCCCGACCGCTAGCCACTAAATCTTTTCAATATATACAGAATTAATAAAAGGACGAAGTAGAATTCGTTAAGAAAATAAATAATATCTTCGACGTCTTATACGAGAACCTTACTACGTCTTAGAGTAGGCAAGAGAAGCACGCTAACGCCAACCGACAACCGCATCTTATATATAAACCTAAGGACGAGGTCTACCTAGATTCTAGGAACATTACGTCCGCCAAGCCAATTAAGAAGCTAGATAATAAATTCTATAGTCCGTATTAAATAAATAAAGTCCTCGTTTCCCACTCTTATAAACTGAAGTTGCCAGACGAGTTCGGCAAAACCCACAGAACCTTTTACCTTAACCTACTAATGCCCGCTAACTAGCTTAGCCTCCTAAGGTAAGTTAACCCCCTTGCTATACCAATCTCTATTGACAAGAACGGAGAACTACTTTAGGCTATCGAAGTCATCTTAAAGACACGCCGCATAAAAGAGAAAGGCTTAAGTACTTAATATTATAGCGCGAGTATAACGCATTAAACTAATCTTAAGAACTGCTACAGTTCGTCGTCAATGCCAAAGGTTTTATAATAGAGTTCTAGCGACGCTTTCCTAAGGCCTTACGACTTACAAAAGATAAAATCGATTAAATAAAATAAAAGGCATTAGCCTAAGGATAGTAAAAACGGAAATGACTTATTATAGAACGGAAACGAGACGATTCTTTTCGTCGGTATAAAGGAGGACCTTATGTTAAGGTACTCTCTATGTTAATGGGCTAACTAATTATAGTTAAAGCTCTTCTTATGCTTAGCTTCTTAAGCTCTCAAGCTCTCCTTTCTTCTTTATAATCAATTTAATTCATAAGTCTTGGACCTTACTCGAGCTCTCTTATGACAATGGGTAGCGACGAGAGGAGTTGTATCGGCTTCATTTTTGAAATACTACCTGGCTCGCGATGGACACTTCCAACTACCTTTAATAATCTGCTTCATGCAGGTGGTGGACGATCTGTGGAGTCTCGAAGAGCCCTTGCTCAGTGGGGAAGAGACCAAGCCCGCGAAAGCGAGCGCAGAAGTCAAATTTTCACTTCCTCTCAAAGAACGTAATCCCGGATCTTTTCGTGGTGGGCATAAATTTGCATACTAAGTCTCTTTCTGCGAGTTATTACAGCTTTCAACATCGACTTCGACTCTCACATGGATGTCTCCGAGGTTACCAAGAGACACTGGGGATGCGTCTCCCTCTGACGCACCAAATGCTCTCCCACTCCTTGAAGCCCGCGATAATATTTGGAGACTTGGAATGAATGCCCACTTTTTGAGAAATACCTGTCGCGCCGCAAAATGTAGAAACCGCCAGCGCGATGGATGTCCTTTCCCTTGGTGTGCAGCCCTTAATTTGCTCAAAGAGGCCCCACGATCCCTCCAGTGACTATCGGTACCTTTGCCCATGCCATCAATTTGGAAGTCGATGAACTTCTGAAGGAGAGAGGACCGAGTGGTTTGCTTTAGTAACCAAGCAATGCCGTTGAGGTTGAAGACAATGGCATATGTGCAGATACTGACAATAGGTATGACGATTGCGAGGGCTGAGAGACTGAACAAATTATCGTTGATGCTCCAAAAAGACTTTGGTCACAAGGCTGTCAGCAACCACCCAATCATTTAGTGGTGGTAGAGGGTCATTTTTAATGTGGGACTCACAGTGCAAAACATAAGGGGAAGAAAGAATATGCTCACAAAGGTGAGAAGTCTGATGTTCTCGCCTAATTGGGTTGAGGCTCGACTTTCCATGACAGCGCTGGCACTGAAGAGCTGTGGAAGTTTGTCAGTTCGTAGACAAGAAACGGTTTTGGAATCATCACCTACACCGTCTCTCAAAGCCATTGCTTCTTTCTTTTTGTGCAGAAACCTTGTCTTGAGCATTTGCATCCTTTGGATCGTAATATAATGCTTCTCGATAGCAAGTTGAAAGTCTCTTCCTGTCGTCTCTAAAGTCGGAGGATTTGACTTCATGAGCTCCACAAATCGCTTCAACTGTACAATATTATCCGATATGCTATTCCCAACTTCTTCAAGAAACCCAATAGCCCAGAAGTACTTCTTTGATCTCGAGAAAATCCCATCATCGGTCAACAGGCTATCGTGATACTCAGGATTGAATAGCCCTTTCCTTTCGCTAAGGATTCCATCAAAGTACTCGGCAATTTTCTCCCATCGACTTACAACAGCCAGGAGAGCTTTGTAAACCAGACCGCTCATTTCGTCAATCATCTCATGTGTATTGCCGCGAACGAGGTCGTCGATTTTCTCGGAGTAGTCAAGGAGAGGGAACTGGGCCGGCCGTAAACATATCATTGTCCAGAATATCGATCTAAGATTGGAGCCCGGCAGCTCGCTACTAGGTATTGCAAAAATCTGCGACTGGTTTCAGACTTCGTTCAAAAGAGAGTTGTTGTTTGGGAGGACTAACAGTTAAAGCACTCTCTCGGACTTGCCGGGGCTTCTTGGTGGGCGTCTGGTTGTCGCTGTGGAGTTCTCCGCATGGCCAAAGTTCCACCTTTCTTCCCCCTCTCTCAGGCTCCAGGATCTCGAAGAACGTTATATGGAATAGCACGCGGTCTTTGATCCGCAATTCCAAATGCTGAGACTCTGACGTTCTTTGGCAGCTTAAATGGCACTTTACAGCGCGCCAGAGCATTTCAGCCGTGGGCTGATGAAATATGGTCTCAGTTGAATCTGAAAACAGGAAAGGACAAAGATCACTGGGGCAAAGATCCTCTCGAATGACTGAGTCTACACAATTAGAAAGCGTAGTAAGCCCCCTTAGATTTCTTTGATCGTCAGCAACTTAGGTAGGTACTCCCTCTCTGATAGGAAGGCTAATTCAACTTACATAATTCGCCTCCAAGGCGCAACGAGGTGAGAAATAGTTGTTAAGTTGCCATGATCTGTTCGAGACCCATCGCCTCTGAACTGCTGCGCAGCTTTCTGTGAGAGTTCGGGTGCTTCGTTTCCTGGACACCAGTATGCCGAGATCCCATTGTCAAACCAATCCCAGATGTTGAAGTCTTTTCCCTTCATTATTTCGGTATCTTCTGGTCGATGAAAAAGTGACAGAAAATTTCGGACCTTAATCAGGATTGTTGGGTCTGATGCGGGTGAAAGAAAGCAGAACGAGACTCTGTTGTCATGGGGAATTTTCCAACAGTCTGCCGTGATAGCAGTCCATTCTGAATTGCGGATGACTTCATCGGGTATCTCGGGATGCTCCTCATCTTTCAAGTGCGTGCCGTATAGAGTACTCCAATAAGGTACAGAGTTTGATTTATACCTTCGGAGTGCCTCTTCGAGAAGCGGTCCACTCCTTATTTCCTTTGACAGCTCTGGGCGGCAAGTCGCTGTTTTCGGGTGTCCGAAAAACCAATCACTCTGCTTTTGTGTATCTTAGTATCGAAAATTCAAAGGAAAGCTTCAAGTGCTTACCAATCCATCTTTCCCATCAAAGTCATGACGCAAAACCTTATCTGGCGATGATTGTAGCTGCTCAAGTGAGTTCGTGCGCTCTCCTTGTTGAGCTTGATGAAGTCCGATGGCCTTCAGCTCATTGAAGATTTCTTTGAGCAATATTTTGATTTCTCCAGTAGCCGGGTGTTCATTATCAGGAGGCTTCATAGCAATCGTATCAAGACACGATGGAGTGACAAAAGCGCTCCTGGTAGTTCGGGAAGCTTATGAGGGCTTTGAGATGACGTTCCGACCGATCACTTTATACGATGACAAGTGCGAAATATGATATCGAGTACAGTGATTCGGAATCCATTGACATTCATGCGTAAAGCGGAGAAGGCATAGAGAAATAGTGAGAAAACATCGGGAAGGTCAAGTCTCAGGCTTCATTACACAGCCATCTTGGTGGCTGTCTTGGGGCGATGTTGATTGGACGCAAACAATTGGATTGGACGGGACAGCTTTTGAAGGCGGGCTTCGAAAGCAGAGATTCTAGCCTGAGGAGCTCATCCCGCTCATGCTTGGTGTTTCTGCTCATTCTCAAGAACCCTGATCATTGACTGGAGTTCAGGTTTAATGGGAACATGACAGTTCACACCTTGCTCTGAGATAGATATGTTTTTGGAAGTTCATGGAAGGTGTTGAAATTGGTGCCCGAGGCCTAAAATGTGGTGGGCTGGTCTCAGCTGGATATAGGCTGAACTGAACTCGGCTTTTATGGGGAAGAAGGGGATTGGACATCTATAAATACTATGGCCACAGAAGGATTGCCAAGAGCGGGGAAGGGAAACGCTGCCGCTGCCTGCAATAAGCCCGCACCAGCTGAAGGAGGAGTCGGTGCATCCATCCCAGGAAACACAACCACAACTCGATCTCAAATTATTATCAACAAACTCATCTGAAATGGCGTTATTCAGAAAGAAGGAAACAGGGTTTCAAGGGTTTAGAGATCCTTTGCTGGCGGGCCAAAAGGAGAAAGACAAGGAGTCAGAACAGCAGTTTGATGGCGATGCAAGCAGGCTGGAGTTATTGGCTCGCGAGGTATGAGTCCGACCAGGTTTGTAAAGCAAAGCATGCGACTCTGACAAAATTTTAGTTGAGACCTCCTCAAACAGATCTCACTCTTTTCGAAAAGCATGAAGCTGATATCGCATCACTCACTAAGAGTTTAACAGAGCTGCTCTTGTCGCGGAAGGATGAGCTCACAGTTGACCATGAACGACCAGAATCTTTGGGGAAGGAAACCGTAGAGCCAAGTGGCTCACAACCACTGAGCTGCAAAAGGGTTTTTGCACCAGCTCGTACATCAGGGGGATCGGCTCCAGCTCTTCGTGTACGTATTAGCTTCCAAACAGAAATCATCAAATGCTAAAACGTCCAAGCCGGTCCCAACTTCTCAGCATGGTCTGCCGAACTATAATTCTGGCTTCTTTCCAGTCCAATCCCGCATCTTCTTTGATCGAAACGAGCACCACATTAACTACCCCGTGATTCCCCGCTGGCAAGACCGAGCTCGTCTCCGACGAATCCAAAAAGAATCTCCAGAGCTCCTGCCGGACGATCTTCCTCCTTGGTCAGTACGAGATCAAGTCCCAACTGTGCCACAGCCGGATTAGAGTGAGGAAGGGAGATTTTTTGAAGTATGATGGGTTTAGTCACGGTTTATTTGCTGCCTATGAGAAGGCATTGGAGGCGAAGAAGGTTCCGATCATAGTGATACCGTGCAGCGATCACGAGATGAAGAAAGTTTTGGTTGAGAAGGGGGTGTTCAGTCAGGAAGAGGTGGATGGTATAGTCAAGGTTGAAAGGGAGAGTTGGAGGGGACCTCTAGAAGGAAGGGAAGATGAAAGATATAGGAGGGAGATGAGGGAGATCGAAGAAAGGGGGAAGAAACAATCGACTGCACTGGGACGGCTCGGGCGGTTTGGATTGAAATAGTAGTCCCTTGTAGAATAAAACAACACAACAACCGAAAAGTCATCTAGATTTTCTTTTTGTTCATGACTAAAAATGAAATCAGGCAAATCTGGGCAAGGGAGATAGATGCAGCCCAGGATTCACGGGTGGTGGCGCAGCAAGCAACCCCGAGCCCAGGATGCCTAAACTTCCCGATTCACCCACGTCACATAATAGGCACCAGACCTGCGGTCTCCTAAATACCAACCACTGAACTCTCAAATTCGTTTCTGAAAATTGCATATCGAATTTCTAATCATGGGAGGAAGAAAATTAATCCTCCAAAACCGACTCCTCCCCGTCGAAAGCATCTCCCTCGCCCGCTTCATAACCGACCTCCACTCCGCACAACGCCACTACCACAATCCCTTCCCCAACTCACTGCCCGACCACAGTCTCGCCCTTCAACACAACATCCTCGAAGTCGGTCTCGACGACCTCAATTCCTCCCACGGCGGTCAATTCACAGAACTCCTCAATCTCTATAAAAGCAAAGGAAATGCTTAAAGTACAGCCGTCAGCGCAACTTCCTCAGCATCGTATGAGTTGAAGCAATGGGATACCTTATTCAAGAAAGCATGTGGAATGCGCGAAACAAGACAATGGATGGAAGATTATATAGAGTCCGGCAAAACTATCTATTTCATCGTCGGGTTCCGCACATTCCTTGACCCTTCGACTACTGAACTTACCATATCATCTTCATCTCTTATCACAGAAGTTAAACTTCCTGTCTCGGCCGTAGCGGCGGTAAATATTCCAGGAATTCAATTTGGGACTGTGTTAGATCCGGGGATCTCGAGTGGAGTTGGGAGGGAGAAGGGCCTTGCGAGGAGAGGGGAGAGTGAGGGAGAGATGGTGTTTGCGGTGCAGTATTATAGAGTGGGGTTTAAGTGGTTTAATAGTCGGAAGGTGGAGAAGGCCAGTTTAGGGGAGGGGAGGTAGAAGGTTCATTGGGGTGTTAGGAGTAAGGAGGAGGTGGAGGAGGATGATGTTGTTAAGGCGGTGTTGGAGGAGGAATTTGATGAGAAGGAAGAGGATTAAATTTGAAAGTCGAGTGTGAGCCAATATGCCGTTGCTTCTCAGGTGCGGGAGTTCCTCGTTTTTGGCCGGCGAATTCTGGAATATAGTCCGCGTAAAGAGTGGCAACCAATTGGCCTTAGAGCATACATTAAGCAATTGACATTAATTACATCCTCTTATTCCCCAACCTGCTCTCTTCGCCCTTTTCAGTAGTTTCTGCACTAGAGAGAACCTCGACCTAAGTGTCTCCAGACAATATTACCGCCTTCTTGGTCGAATATGTTACGAAAGCTTTCAATCAATCTATTATAGCTACATCTAACTTATAGTTTCCTTTTTGTCGATATGCAACAAACTTCCAACTATCCAATCAAAGCGTACAATAGGCTCTATAATCGGGGCGCCATACTCGCCGCCCTTCCTTCTTTGACATATAACAAACCCCTAGCCATTCAATCAGAACCCCTACCCTAGCTCTGCCAGAGCAAGGGTCGCTACACAGTTGGCCTGGATGCACTCATTCCCTTGAAGTGACGCCGTCTCTCCTAGCAAGAGCATGTACTCAGTTCGGTCTTAAAAGCCCGCCGGAAGTGCTTCTGCAGCCAATCACTGCCGCGGCCTATTTATACACCCTATAACAAAGCGGCATAACCATGTCAGGGAACCGGCATTCCGTCTCCTTGTGCTCTGGATCCGCTGCCCGACAAATGTCCTGCGGCTGGTAGCAGTTCTAGCATGCCATATATTGCTGGATCTAGCCCTTCTTTTCCCGCTTCTGCGTCTGGAGGGCTTCGTTCTTGGCATGGATCCAGTGGAATCGCCGGGAGCATTTACCTGGCGCGTGATTAAACTTGCGGCCAAGGATACGACAATAGAGACAACTGCCTAACATGACTTCAAGGTCTCTCTTATAACGTCGAGCACCCCCCTTCCGCCTACCCCCTTCCGCCTACCTCGCTTAACTCACCGCTACATCTACTTACTAACTTAAATAATTAATTACTCCTTGATTCTTTAATCAATTCTTCTTAAATTTGGAATGTGACTTGCTCTTATCATGAAGCCTCAATACACCGAGTATGACGTCATGTCTGCGCTTGCAGAGATCGCAAATGGCAAGTCTTTGCGAAAGGCATCGCTTGAGTGGGGTATTCCGAGGTCTACATTTCGTGGCCGCAACGCAACTACTTTATCACGCCAGGAAGGTGCTAGCCACTTGCAAAGGCTACTTACGGTAGTAGAGAGTCGATTAACTGATTGAATTTTGACTCGGGAGTCTCTTGGCCGTGGAGTTACGCATGCACAAATTAAGGTTTTTGGAGAGAGACTTTTAGCTCTTCAAGGAGACCATTTACCACTCGGAAGACACTGGATTTATAAGTTTCTGGCACGGAATCCTATTCTAAAGACGAAGAGGCAAATATATGTCGATTCTGTACGTATTAATTACGCTTGTTCCGAAGTTATTAAGCCCTGGTTCCAAAAACTAAAGATCCCAGCTATCAAGGCCATTCCAGTTAGCCAACGATAGAATATGGACGAGACCGGTATTATGGAAGGCTACGGTCTTAATGGATTCGTCATAAGGCACGCCGAAAAGCGCAAGATTCAAGGAAAACAGCCAGGCTCACGTACTTGGACGTCAATCATTGAATGTATCTCTGCAACCGGAGTCTTTACACAACCTCTTGTAATTTACAAGAGAAAATCGGTGCAGCAATAGTGGTTTCCGTCTTAATTAGACGTATTCAATGACTGGCACTTCACTGCAACCGATAATAAGTGGACGACCGACGATACGGCTCTTGAATGGCTGGTAAAGGTGTTTATCCCTCAAACGGATCCACGTGATCATTTAGCAAGACTCCTTATTCTAGACGGCCACGGAAGCTATAAGACTACGGAATTCCTTTGGAAGTGTCTTGAAAATAATATTTATCTATTATATTTACCCGCATATACGTTACACGTCTTATAACTCTTGGATTTGACGGTTTTCTTTGCGCTAAAGCGCGCTTACCGAAAGGAATTGCATAAATTAAGTTCTTTAATCGATTCCACGCTAATTGGCAAGCGCAATTTCCTTCTTTGTTATTAAAAAGCACGCCGAGATACTATTACTCCTTTTAATATCAAATCTGAGTGGAGAACTAATGGATTATGGCCGGTATTTCTGGCGAAACCCTTGATAAGCCCGTTATTGCTAGAAAATAGTAATAAATCGACAGCTCCGGCTCTTTAAGAGTCTCACAGAGTAGCAACGCTACCTCCCGAGCCTTCTAGTACTTCCATTCAGTTATAGACTCCTAAAGCTATAAAAGATCTTCGTTTATAAATACGCACTTTGGCAAGCGAATCACATAATCAACATCCGACGCAGCGTTTACTTTTTAGGAAGATTATAAAAGGATTTGATAAAAAGGATTACGAATTAAGGAAGGCAAATATGAGAATTAGAGAGTTGGAAAAGCGATTAGAGCAATTAAGGCTAAGGAAAAAGAGGAAAGTCTAAACTAGCCCAAATTCCAAGTTTGCGATAATATATGCTATTTAGGCGGCTCAAATTGCGGCTGGAGAGCGTCAAATTACATTAGTAGAACCAGAATTAGAAGGAGATTCTGACTTTATAATTTCTTGTATAAAAGTTGACGTAGAATAGAATTATTAAGTGTTGAATAGAGAGTGCTGATATTACGCGAGGTGGGCGGAAGGGGGGTGCTCGACGTTAGCTGTCGAGCACCTGATCTCGGACATAGTCTTGTCGTAGCACTTCATCCGAACCAGTAAACTCTATTCCTCTCTAAGCTGCCAACTCAAATTTTAAGTCGAGAGGCCGGCCTTCCTTGTGAGGCTCTCGGCAGACCTGACAATATTAAATAGTAAAATTATATATTTAAAAGGGTAGCTTTTAGTATTATCTTATTAAAAAATCAAGCTAAGGTATTATTATAAAATTCCTTATATAATTCAAATAATGATTCCATTATACGAATCCTTATTAATCGTTTCTTATTTTTTTTCTTTCTTAAAATAAACCTTTATATTAGTTGTATTTTTTTTTTTAGATATCGAATCTCAAAACATTTGATCGATTTTCCTTTAGTATCGAGACTTTAAGTAATTAAAGTAATAAAGTTTTACTTTCTCGGTTAGACGTATTACTTAATCCTTCATATATTTCCTTAATTATATTTAAGTTTCGTTACTTAAAAAAAAACTAAAAACCACTACTTTTTAGTCTAATCTTTATACTCGATAACTTATTAAAGTCGTGAGATTTGATTTGCATATATAAAGATAAGTTTTCAACGAGTAATTCAACTAGTATACTCCTCTTTCGTAAATACTATGCGGATCGCTTGAAGACTATAATCCCAATCGAGAATCGAAGGGATATTTGCTTATTAAGTACATCGATTAATTGCTAAGGCTATGACCTATTAAATCAATCGTTTTCATTAAGGTATGCTTATAAAAGCTTTCCGATCGCGTTATTATTTTTAAGAAATTAATCGATGAGAAAGAGCGTATTAAATTGCCGAAAAGTTAAGCCTATCTACAATTTAGAAGTCGAATTGAGTCATTTCGACTTCATTTCTTATATAAACGTTTAACGTAGAATTGCCGAGGGAGTTAGTCAATTCGACTTGCTGAGGTTACGTCTAAATAAGCTCGGATGCGGCTTAAACTCGTATATAAGTTGGCCTAGGCATATGCGACACTAACGCCGTCGAGATTTCCACCGGAATTTTATTATAAAGTGAGTTTTATAAGAAGACAATTATCGTCGTCGAGTTTTAATAAGAGAAGTAAATGCACGGGCCAAATATAAATCTTAAGCATAAAATAAGTATAAAAGCATAAAAGTATAAAAGCGGAAATTATTACTAGTTATAACACGTATAGGTTCGGTGTATGAATATGAATATCGAACGCGTAAGGGCAAGAAGACGTATAAAATATAAAAAGTAAAGAATTAAGTTAATTCGATTTATATTTTTCATATTATAAATTCATTTATATATTTCTTAGTTTAACGTGTAATCGTGTGTTCCTAGTATAAGCATACCGTATTACCTAGTGGCATCGACGTACATTTGAGGGACAAAGATAAATATAATATATTATAAAATAAACGAACGCGAATTATTTAATATATTCAAGTCATTAAAGAATTAATTAAAAGCCGGGCAGAATTAAATAAGTTAGTTTTCTTATTAATAAGTAGTCCACTCATTTCCGAGTTACAATTACTAAAGACAAATAAAATGTAATATAAATTTAAAAACGAAAATACCAGATTATGTCGGTTTATTAGTTATTATAAAGATTAGATTCGAAAGCATTATCGGGAGGAGTATAAGTGAGAGAATAAGTAAAAAGGCAGACTTAAAATAAGGACAAAAAAGAAATTCCTATAGAGAACCGGAGTCTATTATTAGCATTTTTTCGTTTACGGCCTCGGAGCGCAGTTTTTCGAGGTATAAACAGCCGATTCTAATTTAGTTATATTGACTAGAGACGTTGATTTAGATACCGCAAAGGCGACGTTAAAGTAAGCTATATAATAAGTAAAGGAAGAAGCACGCCGCTAAATTACCGAATTAAAGGAATCCCAAGAACTTAATTTATAATTACGCCGCGTAAAATAGGTCGAGTATTTAAGAGCGTTTAATTAAAAGGAGTTACGAGAATTAATTACCTTTATAAAGGACGACGAGCCCGAGTTAGAGGTATTATATAAGGCGTTTAATTAATTAATTTAAAACGTATAATACTATTATATTCGGCTAATAGTTAAGTTAAAGGCGTTATTTAAAGCGAACCGAAAGGAGGTAGATAAGGATATGCGGATACCGTTTAATAATTGAATAAATATTACTACGGTGAAGGCGTATATAAAGGTATATAAGTAATTATTACGTTATATATTCCGGTTTAAAGACATTAAGCCCGAGAAGCGGCCGAGGTATAAGTTAACGAAAAGATAATAAATAATTATTAACGACGTATAAACAAACGTTAAAGAGTTTATATAGGAGTAAGGAGATTTAAAAAGCGGGGCAAAGGAGGAGGAGGGAGCGTCAAACGAAGAGATCGAATAAATAAAACAGATTTAATAATAAATTTTACAGTTATAAATTGCGTTATTTAATTAATTATTATAAGACGACGAGTATAAGAGTATTATAATTAATAGGTTGGCCGTTTTAGGAATACGGGAAGATAATAAGTAGTTAAATATAAAGGATTATACGCTTAAATATTCGGCGGTAATTAAGTTAGCCCAGTTAATAATAATTCAAAAGGCGTACGAGCGGCGACGAGAAGCCGTTAAATAATATAAGGACCGCGATTTAAGTACAAAAAGAGCTAAAGAAAAAGCGTTTAATTATTATATTTTGACGTAAGGTTTAATTCGTTTATTCATAATTATAATTTATAATAATAAAGATCCTAAACTAATATAATAATTATATTATAATCGGTTATACAGTTTTAAGATTCGGTATATTACTATTACTAAAAAGAAGATTTAATAAATTAAGGATAATATTTTATATTTATATATAAGATTTAATATAACGAAGTTCCGTAGTATAGTTTATAAGTTAGTTAAAGAAGCTAAAGAGGAGTTGATTAAGAAGTTAATAATAATAAAAATAAATATAAATTAAGAAGTGAATATAAAATAAGTCCCCCCGATTCATTAAGATAAAATAATAGACTAGCTATTAAAAACTAAAGTAAAGTAGTTATTTTTAAATAATAAGCGGAATTAATTCGCAATATATAAGCAATAATAATTATATAAGCAAATATATAAAAAAGACGGGTTACGAGAGCATTTTATAAACTAAGCCGGGAGATTAAAAAAGAAAGCGGTGACCGCATATTAACGTTACGTAAAGCGATTTTAAAAGTTATTATGAGTTTTAATGCATTTATATAGCGGGCAATTAGTTAAAGCACTAGAATTATTAAGGATACGGTAAAAGAATACGGCATATAATAAAATCTAAAATATTATTATTAAAAAAAGGTTAGTCGCGTTTATAGCTATATATTATAAAGGGTATCGAAGTAACAGGAATATTAATATTATCTACTAGTATTTGCCACGAGAAGTAGGGGGGTTATTAATATATTATTTATAATTAGTTTTATTATTTTAAGAAAAGTTATAATTTTAAATAATAAAAAAGCCGAGTTTTAATTTATTTTTATAAAAAGATAATCAGAAAAAAGAGCACCGGCAGTAAATAAAACTAAAGCGAAAGTAGCTTAAGCCCATCGAGGAGGACGATATTCCAGAAGAAAAGGAGAAAAAATTAAAAAATAAAGATAAGAATAGAAATAGGCAGCAATCGAGGTTATTAGCTTAGCGTTAAGCACGTATATAAACATCCGAACGAGCCCGGAAGATTTTAAAAAAAGTAGCTATTAAATAAATAAGTATAAATAAGTTAAATATTAATAAATATTAATAAATTACTATTACTATATCCGGGCGATATTATCGAGAAGACCGATTCGAGGAAAAGAAAATAAAGTTAAAAAAGGATAAGAGGTAAAATAAGGATAATATAAATAAAAATAATTTATAAGATTTGCAAGCCGATTATAAAACTTATATTATAAGCATAATTTACGCCTAAGAGTTAATAAAAGGAGACAATTCTATTATTAGCCGTTAAGAGAAGTTCCGGCGAATCAGCCACGTATAATATTATTTTTTAGGGTTTTTATTAATATATTAAGGCGTTAAAATAAGTAAAAAAGCTAAGAGAAAGCGGCAAGTATATGAAAAAGAAATATAAAATATATAAATAGCCCGGTAAAAGTGATTACAAGGTATTAACATTTATACCGAGTTAAAAAAGATGTTAAGGAGCGAGGCCCGGTTTCGTGAATTGTAAGAGCCCGTGTTAGAAGCTATTATAAAGCACTAAAGCCCTATTTTAAGCGTAATAATAACAGGGGTTAAGAAGACATTATTATTTTAATTACTAGTAAAGAGTATATATTCCGGCACTACTATTATCATTAGCTTATTAGTTTCGTTATAAGAGTATATAATAAAACGATGTTAGCAATTAGGCATTTTATATATGAAATGGGATCTTAGGCAATGCTATTCCTTAAGTTAAATTATTATTATTATTTTAGAGTTAGCCGTTAATAAAACATTTAGAACGTTTTTAAATTAGTTGTAAAAGTTATATTAATTAAACCGGTTTATATTTAATAAATGTTACACGGTTTTAAATAGCACCCCTTAATTCTGTTCCGAGATGAGGCGATTAAGCGAGTTAGTGAAAAGAGGGGTATAAATGATTTATTTAACGGCGATATTATTACTATATGCCGAGCCTGAATTTATGAATATTATAAAGATCCGGGCCGAAGATGTTCATATATTCCGAGCGCCTACTAGCCGGCCTAATATTGCGTATTTCGTGGTTAAGTATAAGGAGGATGAGTTTAAGAGAGGGGATATTATAGCCGTTTGCAAGTTAGTGAAAGAGAAGTTAAAAGAGTACGTTATATTAATTAAAATTATTATATATAATAATAATATTATTATTACTTAGGAGGTAAGTAGTGTATTAGATTGCCACGTATATTATCGAGATATAAGTAATGCAATAATTAAAGATGAGATTCGGAAGGCGTGGGAGAGTTTAAATAGACGGGTTATTATTGCCACTAATACATTTAGATTAGGCATTAACCGGCCCGATGTTTAAGTAATAATTTATATTAAGCTTATTTATTAAATGCGGAGTTATGGTTAAAAGAGTGGATAAGGCGGGCGGGATAGGTTAAGAAGTTAAGCTATTATTATAATGTTTATTAAAAAATAAAAGGTATTATAAAAGTCGTATAAGTAAGTATAAAGACAACCGCTTAAGTTTTATATTATTATAACAGCGAAGGAAAAAGAAAGGATTAAGAGGCAAAAGGTTAAGCGATTTATAAGTAGTATTAAATGTCGGCGAATATATTTAAATTAAAAAATAAATAAAAGGATTAATCGAGTGAGGTATGAGGATAAGGAAGAGCGTTACGATATGTGTTACGAAAGTAATACTATAATAAAAGAATTGGAGGCGAAGCGGCAAGTATATATTAAAAAAGCCCGGAAGAAGTAAGAAAAGCAGAGTCGGTTAATAGATAATGTTATTAATATCCTATTTAATAGCGTTCGAGTTGCCGGCGTCCTTATAAATAGATTCGATAGTAGCAATGATTTATTTCTTAATTTACCCTTAATATATTTATAAAGTAGTACCGTGAGTTTTAATCGAGGGTTTACGGCAAATTTAATTAGTTTAATAAAACGAGAAGAGTTTTAGTCTTAACAAATCCAGCGGCAATAGCAACGATTGCAGGTTTAAGTATATTATTAATAAAAAGGCTATAACGTATAAGATTTAGAAAATCGATTAGATATATAAGTTAGTAAGTATTTATTATATTACGTTCGGAAGTGTAGCGGCCGTCAGGTTAATATCCGATATACGTTTAAAGAATATATAAATAAGAAATATGAATTAATTTATAAAAAAGTTTAAGCATTATAAAGTATTTATTTTTAAGTATATATTAATTATTATAATTACGGAATTACTCAGTAGATTTGTAAGCAATAAGAGGAGATTTATAAAGGAAATCGGAAGTTTTGGTAAATTCTAAGGGGCATATATTAATACGAAGGAATTGTCCGACTAATCATCGTAGCTATTTTAGTTATAAGGCCGTCCGAGGTATTAGATTCAGCGGTTTAGTTATATATATGAGCGAGGGGCATTTGAGGATTAAACGAATAATTAGACTAAGAGGAAGAAGCGGAAGTTAAAAAGGGAATATTAAAATGGTTTAGCGAAAAGATTATTTAAGGGATTATAGAAGCTAATATTTTATTATAAGTGTTTTATTGGTTAACGATTAGATTAAAAGAGTAGAAAAGGGTTTAAAAGAATAAGCATATAAAAAAGTATATTAAAATAAAGGCGTTTTTTAAAAAAGGAGACAGCGGAGTAATTTATAAAAAGTATTTATTAAAAAATTAAAATTCCGAGCTAAAGCCGTTAATGCAAAGCAAAAGAGAAAGAGAGAATAATAAGGATTAATAATAATTAATCGTTAAAAAAAGGGAGGATAATTAAAGACAAAAGTAATATTTAAATAAAAAGGGTTAATTATAATATTAAATAAAATATAAAGAGAAAAAAGTAAGGAATAATCAATAAACAAGTAAGAAGAGTAAACGTTAAAAAGAAATAAAATAAACAAAAGTTATAAAATATAATTAAAAAGAAAAGAAAAAGATATAAAGAAATAATTAAAATTAAAAAAACAAAAAGGTAAAAAGAAAAAGAGTTATAATAATATATTAAGTATTGAATAAGGCAAGAAATATAATATAAAATAAAGAGAATAAGGATTAATTAAGGAAAAAATAAAAAGATTAAAAAGTAATTTAAGGTTTTAAGGTTATATAAATATATATATTTAAAATTTATAGTTTTTATTATTATATAATTAAATAAAGGTAATTAGAAAATAAAAATAAAAGTAAATCAGAGGCGAAATAATAAATAAAGTTATTAAAATTATAAAGAAAAGATAATTAAGGGTGAGAAGATGAAGGTTAAAAAAAAGAAGGTTAAATAAAGATTTTATAAATATAAATTAAAATAGGGAAGGTATTATTATAATTTAAAGGGTTAAATAATAATTAAGAAATGGATTTAGTTTTAAGAAAAAGGAAAATTAAAGTAAGTAATAAAAAAGAAAAATTTTAAAATACGGAAATAAAATATTATTACGTGTTTTATTTAAGTGTGTTATTTAAATTTTAGGGTTGTATTATTTACGTGTTTTATTTAAGTTTTAGGGTTGTGTTATTTAAGTGTTTTATTTAAGTTTTAGGATTGTGTTATTTAAGTGTGTTATTTAAGTGTTTTATTTAAGTGTTTTATTTAAGTTTTAAGGTTGTTATTTGAGTGTGTTATTTAAGTGTTTTATTTAAGTTTTAAGGTTGTGTTATTTAAGTGTATTATTTAAGTGTGTTATTTGAGTGTGTTATTTTGAGTGTATTATTTGAGTGTTTTATTTAAGTTTTAGGGTTGTGTTATTTAAGTGTTTTATTTAAGTTTTAGGGTTGTGTTATTTAAGTGTGTTATTTGAGTGTTTTATTTAAGTTTTAGGGTTGTGTTATTTGAATGTGTTATTTAAGTGTTTTATTTAAGTTTTAAGGTTGTGTTATTTGAGTGTGTTATTTGAGTGTGTTATTTTGAGTGTATTATTTGAGTGTTTTATTTAAGTTTTAGGGTTGTGTTATTTAAGTGTTTTATTTAAGTTTTAGGGTTGTGTTATTTAAGTGTATTATTTAAGTGTATTATTTAAGTGTATTATTTAAGTGTTTTATTTAAGTGTTTTATTTAAGTTTTGGGGTTGTTATTTAAGTGTGTTATTTAAGTGTTTGTTTTAAGTTTTAGGGTTATGTTATTTGAGTGTGTTATTTGAGTATTTTATTTAAGTTTTAGGGTTGTGTTATTTAAGTGTGTTATTTAAGTGTTTTATTTAAGTTTTAGGGTTGTGTTATTTAAGTGTGTTATTTAAACCTTGAGCCAAAAAGGGCGTGGTTACTCAGTCCTAAACAAACAGGTCATGCAATTAAAACTAATACTCCAGATATTATAAACGCTATTAATTAGAAATATATACTTTTTATTATTCTACCTCGATGCGTTAGCTAATAATACCCTTTTAAAGTTAGGAACTTCGCGGTCGATTTCGGGGTGGCTCGCTTAATTATCCCGATTAAATTTTAAACGTAAAACTTAACCCTTTTCAGAATTTCGGACGGAAAACTAAGCGATTTCGAGGCTAGCGCGCGCCACCCCCCTCTGAAACAAGACGTACTTAAACGTCAACCTCCGGAATAACTTACTCAATATAAACTTATAAGATTACAGAAATAATATTTACTTTTGCCTAGTCTACTCGAGACCGCAAGCTAAAATATAGCTCTTAAGAAGAGCGGCGCTAAGTTAAAAATGCTAAGGACCGAGTAAAATATTAATAAAAGCAACTCACAAACCGAACTACAATATTTCAGAATATCTTTTAAGTAACTCTTAGGCCGGTCTTAAACTTATAAAATCTAATATAACTTAATAATAATTTCCGTCCCGCTTATCCTTATAACGTCCAGTCTCTAAGTTATAATAACGGATTTATTCCTTTATAAATTAACGATAAGTTTAAAAAACTCCTTCCGCTATCGAGTCTATCTTTAGGTTTAGCTTCTATAAATATATTAAAAGTTGAATCTTGTAAATTAAATATAGAAAACCTTATACAAAAGAAGGAGAATGCGGATATTCGATACATTAACAACTTAGTATTAAATATGAACGAATTAAAAGTTAAAAAACTCGCTGTCCGATTAGCTAATTAACTCATTCGATTCCACGAGTGCTGCCGTGACTGCCATAAGCATTCTAATAAAAAACACGCTAACGAGCACGAACTGCATTGTGGATTACAGACCTTCCTTAATAAGTCTGACGACGAAGCATTGTTTAACTATCCTAATATACTAAGTTCAAACCAAATTATATCGTATAATAATAATTTAATTAGTTTAATAACAACTATAAAAAAGCGCTAAGTGTTTAGTAGAATACACCCAGACAATCCCGAGGAAGCCCCGGCGCATATTTACCTCTAAGAAGCAAATACACCATATTAAACAGCCGAAGTGACGTTTAATATTAATAATATTATTAGATTTTGTCCTTATCTAGGAGTTGCAAAAGGTAGCATCCGGTAAAACTTTATATAAATACTAATTTCCGACTTTTAATCCGATTTACACTTAGCTCGCCGGCGAGTCCAGTTTTTTAATAGTTATAACTTAAGCATTTTCATTCCGTCTAGAGACCAGTCTATAAGATCCCATACTATACGCTAGACCGATTGATTGGCTTTGAAAATGTCTCCCTCTATCTCCTCTTCCCTCGTCTCTACCGAGAAAGTCAGTAAAGCAGCCGCTTGCTCGATAATGACTTCTAGACGTAAATAGATTAAGTTCTCCTCCTAGCTATATACCGTTATTATAATAATAGTCAGCTTCAATACTACCTCTTAAGCTATTACTATAACAAGTACAACTCGACTACTCGTAAGGTTAAAGGCCGGTCCCGGAAGGTGGATACCTTACCTCGTAAGCAACTTATTATATATTTTCTCTTACTAAATTAATTATATACGGTTTAAAAAATGCTTCAAGAGACCATCGAGCAGCCTAATTTATAATAGTTTTAAAATATAACTATCCTTCTTTATGTTAAGAATCTAAAGACGCTAACTAAAGGTTCTACTTAAGAAAGCATAATGACTCGTTTACGGAAGTATTAAGGGGAGGCGGTTAATAAAGCTTACTTATTTACTGACTTTTACTTCGATATCGGTAAGAAAACCTATCCACGTCAGACTTACCTCGCGACCGAAAATATTAGCAATTCGCTGCCTACGGAGATCCTTTTCTAAAAGAAGTATTATTTAAATAATTATTATAATTAATATCGGAATAGCAAAAAGTGCGATTTATATTAGTAAATACTATACCTAACGACTATACTTGAAGACGTTATATCTATAAAAGTTAAACCACGTACATATTCACAGCTTCGTGCCGGAGGTCTCTTATACAGTCAGTTTTATAGCAGTATAAAAGAGGTATTTATAGCTAGGAACTAATATCCTTTCACGAATACTGCCATCGAAATACTCGCTTTAGACCCGTAGTTACGGAAGACTTAGCAATATATTAAGGCCGGCCTCAGCCATAATCCAATTACGCTTATTAAGGCATATCTATACGCCAAAGCTCGGTATTACTATGGGATTTAAGGATTAATACAGAATTTATTTAAGTTAAGGTCCGAGAAGAGCATCGAGTCTCGGCTAACCTTTTCTATGCCATTAATCGTCGATTTAAAATACTAAATTTACGTTAATAAAAAATTCCTTTTATAAATAACGAAGTGCTATACTTTACTTATCCGACTACGACAGTGCTATCTTAATACCGGTAGAATATTAATAAATTTTATATAAAGTTTAAGATAATATATAATTAAAGCGGGCGCTAGTAGGTAACGTAAGAATATACACGGATCATATTTATGTTTCTTCGCTGCCTTCGATTTTCTTATGGGCACGGGCAACTACAAGAATCAACTAGTTATTAACGGGACGTACGATATATTATTAATAATAATATACCTAATAGCATTCGCCGTACGGAAGGCCTCGGATTTAAGGTAATTATGTCCTAATACGGCTATTTATAATTCTTAAAAAAGGTTAATTAAAAAACAATGACTTTTCACGCGTCTTATAAATAATATATGCTTTTTAATAATCCATTTATATAATAAGCCTATTACGCATAATACGGTCAAATCCGTGATATTCGGGATAACTTTATTTAAGTCAATAAAATCTAACATATTATTACAAGCGTGTAAAAGTGTACGTTACTAAAATAATTTAAATGTTATTAAAGAATAACAATACCCGTTTTGTTTTAAGTGTAATCAACTATTATTAAAGAATAACCGGCGGTGTTAAGCTTATAAAAATATACTTATATATATCGAGTATTTTTGCTTTCGCTCTTATAGAAAAGAGTTATACGTATCTTTCTTCGTCTTAATAAGGCAGGTAAATTTCTGTCCGCTTAAGCAATTAAATGATTTCGAGGGCGTTTCTTTAAGTCACCAATTTATAATTACTGTTTAAGTAAAGCCCGAAGTACTCCGCCATATTAAGGACGTCGGGTCCGCTCTGTCAGTATATTAACCTAATTTTATATTATATTATTATTCTTTCTTAAATTTTTATAAGATTTTATTATAATTGTTTTTCCGGAAAGAATATTCGCAAAGTTATAATATATAATATTAATTATTATTTTTAGTTTACGTTAATATATTTTCACGTAATAAATGTAAATCCTTATAATACAATTCTACTTCCTTTACTTTAAGAATTGCTTTAGCGTCTATTCTTATTCTCGCAAACGTCCGCATATTCGCTATATAATAATCCTTTACTATTTAATAAAGCTTATACTCATTAGGGTATAATTATAGTACCTTCCGAAAGTCTTCGCTAATTAATCCTTATTATATTTTACTTTTAATATAATCGGGTTTTTATTTTCTTAAATCTATTATTATAAGCGTTTCTTATAATTAAATATATTATTATTTTTAATTTAATAATATTATAAAAGGCTATTACTTGCTTTATACTTGCTATTCTCTTTTTTAAATTTATAATAATATTATCGTCAATTATTACTTCCGAGATATAAACTCATTACTAAATACTACTTCGTGGCGGCAAAAGCGGCGGGCTTATTGTATCAGGTAATTACGCGTTTTCCTTTTCTTAAGCTATTCTATCGAGCAGCATTTAATAATTATTAAAATAAATATAATACCGTATATCATACATGTTTTTAATAAGCTCTAAACTGATCGTATTATATATAATACGCGGAATAATAATAACGATTTATTAACTGCGATTTAATTAGATTCTAAAATAAAATTAATAAAATTAAATCATACGCCAAAGCTTAAATTAATAGCTAATATTTTAATATATAAATAAAAGAGATTAATAACGTCGGGACGCGTGCTATTAAGCTAGAAGGTTATAATAATTATAACTGAAGTAAAGAAAATAAAGTACTAATAACAACGAGAATTAACTACCAGGCCCTTCGAGACGCTAATAAAAAAAGGGACAAGAATAAGATTTATCTTAGCTAAAGAAGACTAAAGTAAAAATTAATAAAAAAATATAAAAATATAATTACAAAATAATAAAATGACGGATTCTGCAAGTCGGGAAGTAATACTATTATATAACAGTATAATATAAAACATAATAAAATAACTATAAGTTTTATTATTATTATATTAAATACTTTCTAAATATAAATAAAAATCTTAAGCTCAATTATAAGTTTCCGCATTCAATGGTAATTATAAAATTAACTTCGTTAAATAAACGTATATTTAAAATAAAGAAGAATTTTATATTATTATTAAGTATTATTTTAATAATTAATATAATTTATTAAATAATTAAATGTTTCTTTTTTATATAAATTAAATAAATATTATATTTACTTATTTATTACTACTTACCTCCTTGCTTTTTTTGTTTTTAACCTCGGCGTCTTAAAACTCCGCTTTATAAAATTTTAATAATTTTATAACTTTACTATAGTTTATTATATCTTCCGCCTTCTTCTTATTCCTTGCCCAAGCTACTTTCTTTTCTTACACACGCTCCGAATCAAAGTATACGCGCTTTTTCATTAATCGCGTCTTCTTTAAGTCGTTAACAAGTCTTTTTAAAGTAATATCTTTTAAAAAAAAAAGCGATGTTTTCGACAGGAAAGTCGGGAATAAAGGGAATAAAGTCGAGCGCGAGCGAGACCGAGAACGAGAGGTTCGCTGTCTTTTTACTTATCGCGGTCCTGGTTTTCCGTTATAAATAATCTTATTATCGGTTTAAATATATCCCGAGATATTATTGATATCTTTACTTTTCTTAGCCCTCGACCTCGCTCGCCTTTTTGATTTTGTTCTTTGTTAAAACATAACGCTGGATTCCTTGCACTCCGCCTTATTTAATTATTTCTCGACGTGCTTCAGGTCTTTTATAACAATTACCCGTCTTTAGAATAAATATACGAAAAAGCCATTAATAAAGGGAAATACCGTTCAGGCCAGCCGCGCGAGGAGGATTCTAATAGCATTTGACTGAGTTCGAAAACAGCCCGATTATAATATAAGTACTCGTATTCGTTTAACGTCTCGATAAAATAAGTCACGATTTATAATATAATATTTACCGAATCAGACTTAAAATTATTATGAATTTAGCCTTATTAAAATCAATATAAAGATTTACGCGCAAAAAGAGCATATTTACGAGGTCTTTATCCATACTACGAATTAAATTAATATAATATTAATTCGCCTCGTATTAAACCGACTCCGGCTTAAGTATAATATACGCCTTTTATATTCCTTTTATATTATTATTAATCTTATATATATTATCTCTTAAAGCTAATGCTGTAAAAAAGACTAAACGTAAATAATTATTACGAGGGAGTTATAAAAGGCGTCGTATAAAATAATAATCGTGTCCAGTCTAGTGGTAGCCGCTAATAAAGGAATTGCTATTCTCGAAAAAAAAGACAAATCGCGTAAAGCTCTTTAGGACTCGATCCGAGGTAGTAAAAGAAGTATTACCCGGGAGGGAGAATAATATAAAAAGGTTTATCGATGCGATATCGAGCTAATATATTAGCGTTTATATTCGTGTTTATATTATTAATATTAAAGTTGATATCGATATTAGTGCTAGTATCTTAAGCCAGGTTTTTAGGTGCCTCGAGCCATCTATCTTATGCGTTGCTAGTAATTATCTTATAGATTAATAAAAAGTATTTAATTTATAACTCTTTAGTAAAAGAGTCGGGCGCAAAGAGTTTCAAAAGGAAGTTGCTTACTTAAGAATAATATAAATAACGTATAAATATCTGCCGACTTATTTTAATGTATATCTTTAATATTAAAGGTATTAATATTAAATAAATAATAATATTCTTTATAATATCGAGAGGCGCGAGGGAAAGGAGGAGGAGAAGTAAGGCGGGGAAGTTAATATTCACTTAGATCGCTTAAGTTCTTATTTATATTAATAAGGTATGCTTGCTAAAAGCGAAAGCGAAAGCAAAAGAAAATTATACTTACGCGCACCTTTATATATAAGTAATTTTAATTTTAATATATAGTTGTGGTATAGTTATTACTGTGATTATAGTTATGACTATAGTAATAATTATATAATAGGTGTTGACGATATTTTATTACGCTTCCTTTGCGATACAACTATAAGTAAAATAGTAGCTTAGCGAGTTAAGGCGAGGCGGGGTTCCGAACCCGACCTAAGCCGAATCAGCATCTCTTTTATCTTTACTTACCTCGACAAGAACTTTAAAGTAATTAAAGCAAAAATATTTAAGCGTAATAATTAGTATATTACTATTACTAAGTCCTTGTTATAATACCAGACTTAGTATAAGCTATGACTTTAAGGGGACGTTCCGCCGCTTGTTATGTAATTAAATTAAAAAAATATTTTAAAAAGGTGAAATATATAATAAATTTAGCGGTAAATACTTAAGATTAATTATTTATTAACGGCTGTAATCGTCTTATAATGATATTTAAGAAAATAAATATTTTAGAGATAATAGAGTGTTTTTTATAAAATAATATATCTTAAAATATTAAATATGAATTCTAAAATAATAAGGCTTAACTTATTATATAAAAACCCGGATAATAAATACCTTATAACGAGTAATGTTTTCTTTAGTGGTAATAATCATAAAGCTTATATAATTATTATATTTTATAGGCTTTTTCTTAATACTTTCCTCGTGCGATTAACATTCGTCCTTCCGGCTAATAATAAAAGAAATATTACTTAAAAAGATATATACTTTAATATTATATACGAAGTAGTTTCACCGAGTAGTTTCGCCGCAGTTCCGCTTATATAATTAATAGGAAAGCTTGGCGCTTTAACGTAAGGCAGTAACATTAGACGCGATGCCTTATCCACACAGATTATCCTCGTAAAGTATTAATATAACTTTTTTTATTTATAGAGCCTTAATCTTTATATTCATAGCTTTATTTAATATATTAATCTAAATACTAATAATAAAGGCTAAAGGTCGCGAACGTTACTAAAATCGTTACTTTTCTCCCAACTTAAACACTTTCTTTAGGCTATATTATATTACGAGCAGCGATATCAATACGTACTTCGCAAGTTTATATATCGTCCATTAATAAGTATAAATTTAAGGAAACAATAGGCTTAAAAGCCAAAAGCAACTGACTTACGAATTCAAATTCCTAATCGTATATCTTCGAATGGCGGTAGATAACGTATACATATAAAAACACATATACATACAAGTAGGAGTCATAATCTAACGAAAGGTAAATAACTTAATAAAATAAGTAAAAAGATAAAGAGTCGAACTTATAAAATCTGAGACAAAAATAAAATAATATTATAATCGAAATTAAAAAGCTTTAATAAAGTAAATTATTTAAATATACTATCTTATTCCTCGATTGCAATATTATTACATTAAGTGATAGCAGGGCTCCAATCGACTAAATCAATTATACTAAATTTGATAATGTAAAGTACGTATATATTAATAATTAAGACTTGAATATAATATATTAACAAATGCTTCAAATATAATTAATTTAAGTGTAATTGACTTTAATATATAAGTCGTATTACGTTCAGATTTACCTACGAGCAGTCTTTTAGCCATTTTCTTCGTACTCAACCCTTCTTTTTAATAGTAAAGCGTTACGCCGTTTTAATAAGTTATAATAGCTTTTGTTTCCTAAACTCGTTGTTGTTAAAGTAAATACTCTTAAGCTCTCTTTTCTCTTTTATAATCGAAACAAACAACGGATCTAAGTCGTTAACAATGCCAGCTCGAAGCCACGACCTTAATACTTAATACATTCTTATTATTCGCGCCTTAAGGCTAGTCCGTTAAGGGACAATTATTTGCCTTAAGGCTAAAAATAACCTCTCGCACTCTATAGAAATCGGTTATATCGTAAGAAAGTCGAGAGCTATTCGGGAGAGACGCGGGTATTATAAGCGCTTTTCGTGCTAATAAGATATTGGATCTCGAACAGCCTTATTATTATTCTCGTGATTAAATTGCTATCTTACGTACTCGTCATTAAAGGGGCCGTCGTCTAGAACCTTTAGTTATATCAAGTCGATTCTGGACTGTTTATAATGCTTTTTAAAAGCGTTATAATAAAGCTTCTGTCGTTTTCCGAGAGGCTCGTCCTTCGAGGGGATTATAATATAAAGATCTCGATACACCTTATCCTATACTTGTTAAATTATCTTTTTTGCAGATTTAATCTAATCAAGGTTGTGCGCTTAAGCCTATTCGAACCATCCCCATTTATACGCCGAATAAAGTGTAATAATAATATAATATATCGATGTTTAATCGAGATTAATGTAATACTTCTCTAGCTTCCCTTAGGCTATATTAATCCCGATCTTAAACTATTTAAGATTAGGAAATTCCTTTGTTATCTCTTTATATTTCTTTAGCTTGCCGAGTAAGAATTCAAACCTGTTTAATACGTCTTAAACGTTTTTATATAAGCCGGTATACCCTTTCTTACGCTTTTTAATTAAACTGTCACTTTTTAAAGTCTTTATTATATTTTTATAATACTCAAGAATTATCGCAAAGTATTAAAGGATAAACTAATCGTTGGCAGTAAGTTAGTTCTTGTCTTTAAGGATTCGGGGGCAAACTGCCGATTTCTTTAATTAGTTAGTCTTTTTTAATATATTCTCTTCTTCTTATTGGCTTCGAAACTTCGTGATAAGCATTTAGAAGTAGGTTCGAAGTCTTAAGGGTCGGCGGATTATATAGAGTTAGGAAAGCCAGCGGGTTTCGTTGTCAAGGACTACTGAGAGTAGTCTTTTCGAACGTATTTTCGGATCGTTAAATCTGAATATATTATACTCTTAAAGCTCCTTTAATAAGTACGTAAGCTTATTTAATCGGTAAATATCGATAACGAAATTATAAAGCTTCTCAATAAGTCCTTTTTGTCGCTAAAGTTCGTATTTAGCTTTAGAAAGTGTTTTTATATTAAAAAGTTAATCTTCGAACGCGTTTATATTATTATTAAAAAGCAAGGCCTTCGTAGAGAGATTGACTACGTAGCCGAAGTAGCGCCCTTATCTTTAAGCGCTATTAAAGCCGAGCTTTATATTAATAGCTTAGAGCGTAATATTATTATTATCGGCGTTATTAAAAGTAAAATACTTAATTTTATCTTTAATACTAAAGACCTCGAAGATCTGGAGGATTTCTATTATAATACTGGACCCTCGATGACTGCCTACTTCAAGAACTTTTAAAATAATCTTATGAAGCTTATTATTTTCATCTTTAAAGAAGTAAATAATGCTATATAAAGAGTGTCGATTCCGCGCCCTCTATCCATTAAAGGCGACGTATATAAGACTAGAGCTCTTCTAAAGAGTTTCGATAACGCATGTCTTATTTTTCTCGAACTCAAAGTTAATCAGCGTACGAACTATAATATTAAAAATATTAGCGTTTATAATTCTAATCGCAGAATTTAAATACTCGAAGATATCTCGCAGTCTCTCGTATTAAACAATACTAAAGGGCTGATTCGTATCGACTATCTATTCGACTAGAAGACGTTAGAAGTAGCTTCGATCAAATCCGCGTATAATCGAGTTGGCAATCGCTTGTTCCCGAGGCCTTAAAGGATCGAGATTCAACGTATTTACAATCAATCTTAGTCTTTTATTTCCTGAATTCTTCTCGGCCTTTTATTATATCCCTAACTTCGTCTTGTTATCCGGCGCAGATATTCGATAATACTTATATAAATAATTTAAAGCGTTTTAAAGGCTAATAATAATAAAACTCCTAGGCTTTAAGTCGTTCTTTTAAATATATAACTTATAAACTTATTTGCGCTCGTCGTAACGTTATATGTCGTACTTATATTCCCAAGCCTAAAAGTAGTTATCTTTACTTCTTTCGGACTATACTTAACCCAGAAAATGGCGCTAGAGACGTGCCTCGTATTAATTAAGAATAAGAGACGGCGGGGAGGGTATAAAGTATAACGTTAATAAAAATAGAGGAGTTTCGGTGGCAAAAGAAGCAGGCGTCGAGAGTATAAAGAGTTTAAGATCGACTGGCAAGTTATCGGAAATTAGGATCGATTCTGGGGATTTTAGGCTACTTATAATAAAAAACGCTAAAGTATAAAGTCGGTCGTAAGTTAATATAAATAGCCTAAAGAATAAAGTTAAGAAATAGGTTATAAAAGATAGTAATAAATATAAAAGAAAGTAAATAAGGCAAAAGAAAGTCAATTACTAATAAACAAACGAGTGACGCGGAAGCAAAAGCTCCGCGTAACTTTCTAAATATAATAATTCACGGTCCTCGAACCGCGTGTGCACGTGACATCGAATTCAACGCGCGGAGGCCCGATTTTACTTTTAAGAACCCCTGTTTAACCAGCGGCAAATATACCGAAATCAATTAAATCCACGTATATAAGAGCCTTAAATTAATATAATTAATTAATCAAGAAGACCTTAATTTAATTAATTTAATTAAGTGTAATATATTAAGTTAATCAACTTGTATAAGTCGTATAATTAATTAAGGCCTTAAGTGATAGTACAAATAAGATATAGTAACGAAAACTCTTCTTCCTGCGATCCTCGACTCGTCGACTTAAAGCTAGTTAATAAATGCATTTATTATAATTTAATAATAATAGTAATTTCAGTTTAACCGAGTTCGTCGAAGGCGATATACTTAAAAAGTATATTATTTATTTATAAGGTGCCGTGTATATTAGAGAGCGGTGAGCTTAAGCTTACACGCGATCTCTTTATATCCCTTATTTAATATAATTAATTTTAAAAAGTAAAAAGTAGTAATAACGAATTCTTATTATTTAATAAAGGGCGCATCTCCGACATATGCCTTATTTATAAATAATTATATTTCCCTTAATAACCTCTTGTTTATAAGAATTACAGTCGTTGCGGATTTTAATTAAAGTATTCGCCGTAAGAGATATATGAATAAATATTGTGACGGCAATAAAATAAGCCACGAAAATATTAAAATATATATTAATAAAAGAATTTCAATTAAATAAATAAAATAAACCTTTAAATATTACGTTTAAAATAACTTTATAAATCGTAAATACCTTTTTTATTTCATTATTTAGCGGTTGTATTTAATAAATTTAAATAATAAAGACTGTAATTACTAACTTAATCACCTTTAATTCCTTATAATTACAAAGAAATATTAACAAAGTCCGCAAAAATGTTATTAATGTTATAATTATAAAAACAGAAAATGTCATTCAGTTTTAATTATATTAATTTAATTTAAATTTAATAATATTTACAAAAAGTAATACAGTCAGTTACGAAATCAATATCTACCCCCATACTCTTACTCCGTAAATTTTTATTTAAGCTTATCTTACCAAGACGCTACCGTAACACTAATACAATTATAACTAACTAATTATACCCCTGCTAAAACTAAAGATTAATAACATACAGTCACTATAGTCAGCCATAATCCAGCGCGTAGCCATAAACGAGAAATTCCTTATTTAAGACCTACGTAATAAAATACTAATATATTTAATTAGTATTAAAATCATTTTAATTAGCGGCTTCTTTTTAATTATATTATAATTTAAAGAATTTACTACTGCTTTTAAAACGTTATACCGACCCTCCAATATGATTATTTAATAAGGTCTTATAAAGTTCTATGAAGTTCTGTAGAGACTTAATGCTAAACTTTATAAGGTATTATATCTCAACTTTAAACTTCGAATAAGTACACCGAAAGTAAGCAGAAAAGTTCAAAAGAAAATTTTCCCTCCCGTAATAAGTACTACTTCATCGTCTTAGTATTTATTAAGCTTAAAGTTGTTTTCTCGCCCTCGCAACTCTAACTATTACGCGCTATACTTATTAAAACCTTCTGGCAATTTATTCGACATTTACATTATATATTCTTAAATTAAACTAGTTTATTCCATTTTATTATAATAGACGTCGACAAAATAAGTCTTATATTAAATATAATCTCTTTAGTCATTTCAATTATTAATGCTACTTATGAAGTTTATGGTAATATTAAGGACGAAGCCGGCTTTCCAAAAGTTTTTATTAACGTGGCGTTTAAACTGCCTTTTATTTTGTATTTCTTTAAAGATATGGAAAAATATATTGAAAAAACGTCGGAGAATTTTATATTTACTTTTACGCTTACTTTAAAAGACTACAAAGTTCAAGCTATAAAAGTACAGCAGTTGTTCGAGAAGGTTATATTAAAAAATGACGACTCGAGATGAGATTAATATATAAATACTACTTAAATAATTAAAAAGGATTTTTATATAAAATAATTAATTAAAAGAATTTTAAACGACTTACGGCGCTTAATAAACTTTCTATAAGTTACGATATCTAAAAGAAAAAAAAGGTTAATAAAGGCTATTAAAAAAGTATTAAGAATAAAGCCTTTTCTTTCTTACGGGAAAGTTCTTATATTTACAAATTATAATACTTAAGTCCTAAAAGATATATATATTAGACGGCAAACTAAAGAATGTTATAGAAAATTCGTTTATAATATTATATTATAAACGAAGCCGTCTAAATAATACCGCTTTATTTATATATTAAAGACTTTCTTCGGCGGAAAAGTCTTTTATCGAAAAGCATACTCCGGAGATGCGGAAATCGGCCAGCTTATAAGCTTACCCGGGAGCTACCACCAATATAAAAAATGATTAGATTAGATTAAATTAATGGCTATTAATCTAATTCTAATCAAGAAAAATTTAGATTAATCTAATTCTAATCTAATCTAATCAAATTAATCAAGCGTTAATCGATTAATATGATTAATACAAGAGCCGCATCCTAATCAGGCTCAAACTCTTAGGACTAGTCCGAATAAGGCTTAGTATATACTCAAAATAAAGTCAATTAAAGCTTTAGAGACTTGGCTAATTTAAGCGAAGTAAAATCGATCTTTAAGTTATTTATTCTTTATATAATATATGATTAATAGTTTATTAATATAATACATTAATAATATTTATAAGTAAATAAACAGCATTTTATTAATTAAATGAGTATTTTTATAAGTTATATATTAATCAGATTAATTTAAATTAATTAATCTAATTCTAATCTAATCAAGCTAATTTTCTATTAATCTAATTCTAATCTAATCTAATTAATTAATCTGATTATTAATCGATTAACGTGATTATTTTTGCTCACACTGGCTACCACCACCGACGAGGAGATATTAAAGCTGCGGAAACAGCTGATACTCTTTGCTATTGCGAAGACTCTGGAAGTAAATGACTAAAAGGAACCTTATATATTGTGGACTAAAATGTTCGACGGCAGCTAATACTTACAAATATGTGGGAATATTTAGTTTAATGTGCTTATTATATTCCTTAATATTACCGATGGGAGTGGACATTCTTACGCATCAGTCGATCTATACTTTCGCGATTAGCGGTTATCTTTATATCTTTATATTTTTATCTTTTTACCGCTTCAGAGTTACGGGGGCCCCGATTTATAAATATAATTCTTATTTTCTGCGTATTACCCTTATAACTACTTCCTCTGAGTTGCGAGGGGAATTACGATTAAATATAATTACTTACTTACTTTCTTTATTCTTTTTACCCGCTTTTTTCTTTATTTACTTACGTTTCCCTTCCCCCTTCAATATAAGGTTAAAATAACCTTAATCTAATTCTTTATACTTTATTCTTATACTAAAAATTCGTTATTATTATCTTTTTATTTATTTATTTATTTATTTATTTATTTATTTATTTATTTATTTATTTATTTATTTATTTATTTATTTATTTATTTATTTATTTATTTATTTATTTATTTATTTATTTATTTATTTATTTATTTATTTATTTATTTATTTATTTATTTATTTATTTATTTATTTATTTATTTAGTATTGTAAGCTAGATGGTGCAGAATTGTGTTTATTGACGATGAGGATTCGAAATCATATCGAGGGTGAGGTTAATAAAGAGTCGTAAGCTTTGGCGAGAGCCTAATCTTGCCAATTTAAATTCGAATTTAAACGAAAACTGCGACGTGTAATAAAACCGAAACCAAATTCACTTAATTATACGTTATACGTGATTATTAAGGTTTTCTGACTTTAGTTTGATTTCGTGGGAAACGGTGCTTCGAGGCTATTTATAGCCTTAAAAATAGGAAATTTGTGTGGGGCGCTTAATCAATTTATGAATGCTTTACTTCAATAACTGCTTATGGCCCTTGGTTTTAGTGTTAAAGACCACTAAGGTCTGTCCAGAACCGACTACTAATGGCGTCATGTCTCGAAATAAAAGAGTGACTTTTAATGGAACTTTCAAATATTTTTATTTTCAAAATATTAACTTATATAATGATATCTTATATATTAATTTGAAGTTGCCAGTAGGAGTGCGAGTACGGAAAATAGCCGAGTAAAACCTCTTTAAATAAATAATAGCAAAAACGACATTTTAACGCTATCTTTTAATATTTTAAGAATTCTCTTAAACCGAAAAATCTTAAAAAGCCATACCTTAGTTAAAAAACCTTTTTTAATCTGATAAAATACTATTATAATACATGTGTTAATTTATTAACAGACGCATACCCATTCAAGTTTAGCGGATATTTTTCCAACTCGAACGTCCACATAATTAACGTTAAGAAAATCCTTAGCTCGATATACGCTAGTCGTCGCTTATAGCATCCTCTCGGTCCTATACCAAAAGTAAGTAACGGCCCCGCAGCAACGCTAAACTCCTTACTTTTATTCTTAAAATTAATAAGCCATTGCTCGAGGTTAAAATAGGCTATATTAAATGTGTCCTAGCCGCCGATTCGGTCTTTAACTATTAAAGCGCTTTAGCTACAGAAAAAGTCTTTAATTTAAAATATAAGTAAAAAAATACTAAGGCCGTTGCCCATAAAAAATACATTTATTCCTTTAAAGATACGTTTCCCAAAGAGTTTGGTGTCGACGGTAAATATGCGGATAACAACTACTTTAATAAGAGAACATTAAATGATTTCTTCTTATGCGGCGTTAAAGTATAAAGTGCTTATCTTAATAATCTCTACTACTATAGGCTTTTTGTTTTCGGAAACGGCAGTCGCGTGGCCTACGAAAATCTCGGCTCGTAGTTTGTCCTAAACCTTTAAGTTATTAACTAAGAATTTAAAGGCCTAAGTAATTATTATGACAGTTATATTATAAACAACGATAACAAATCCAAAGATTTAAACGTATTAATATTTTATATAACGTTTAAAATATCATGTCGTACCTCGTCGTACATAGCTCTCGAGTGAAACAGCGGTACTCGTCCCTCTTTTTTATATACGCTTAATTCTTTTTTTATAATATCGTCTATCGCACACCTCACATTTAAATCCTTTTCTCTTTGCCCTTTAAATCGAATCCTAGTTTTCTCGATCTTATTTTTAATGAAATTGTCCTTAGTTATAATTACTTTACGGTATAAAGGGAGCTAGCGGATTAACTAATGTATTAAAACCGGCATAAGTGATTTTATGCTAGTCTTTAGAGTCTCCGTAAGGTAAATAATAATTGTCATAGACTTAAGTAGTGGTGACTTTAGAATGGCTACCTCGATGTCATTATTAATTAAGAGTTTAAGATTCTGGATCGATGATATTTTGCGAAGTATAGCCTTTATAATACTATTAAAGATATCTACGCTAAAGACTAAAAACTAAACAGTATCGAGCGCAGCGCGGTACACATCGTTTAAGGCCTCGAATAGGTAACCCTAAGCAATCCTAAACTTCTCTTCTCAGACATCTAACATATTTAAACACACAGTATAAATCTAAGGCACGGTAATCTTATAAAGAAATGCTAGAGTCATTCTATTTATAATATTAATATCAATCCCAAAGTACGCCAACGCCATAAAAACCTAAAGTTAATTCGCAAAATACTCGTAGGGACGACAACATTAAGAACGGAAGTAGCTCACAAGTCTTACAACCACCGTCTATACTTTTTGAACTATTTCTTTAGAGTCTTTATTAAAATATAATACTTAAGAATAAGTCTTAAAAAAACATTACTAAAGAAATTCAATTTATTAAACTCCTTCATATGTCTTAATAATATATCCTACGCCTTTCTAAAATCTATAATAATAACTTATAGCTTAAAAAATAGTCTCGTAAATAATTATATAATCGGCGAATTATACTTAATATTATATAATGTTAACTATACTAGAAGCTCTTTTATCGCTCTTACGTATTAAACCATCGATATTATATTACCGAGAATAGATTTTATAACTTCTTTATTATAAGGTATTCTTAAAAGTAAAGATAGAAGCGCCTTACGGTATATAATGTAAAAGGAGACGGTAAGTCTACTAATTAATAAGAAGAAGGTAAGCATATTAAAGCCGAAAATAGTAAACGGTTCCGCTATATTAAAATCGCTAATATATAAAATTATAAAACAGTTTCGAAATTAAAAAATTAAAATATAACTAAAAAAAGAGAATTAAAAAAAAAGTAAAACTAAGGGAAGTGGTATAGGTTTTGTCTCTCGATTCACTCTATATAGTCTTATATTACTTAGCCAAGGAACGACTAAATAGCGCTTTAAAGTTAATAATAACCGGTTAGCTTATTTAACCAAAAGGGACTCTAATAAATAAAACGTATATTATCGGTTAAAAATCTTGATTTTAAAATAGCCTTTTCGTTTAAAGAGGTTACTATCCCGGGCCCAGGTATAAGGTATTAGACATACTACCGCTTTAGCTGAAGGAATAGGCTAAGCGAGTCTTACTCCTTTTGTGCACCTACTTCTAGAAATCGCCCTTATTATGGCGAACTATGCGGCTTCTTAAGCGAAATGACCCTAGATTAGGGGGTGATGTACGGATTAGTTTATTATAATAAGTTCATTATAATATATGCTTCTTAACGTAAGTAAATAACGTTTTTATTTTGGCTTCATCGTCTTCTGCCACGGCTTCAGACTGCCTTTAGACGGACTATAAGCGACGGGATTCTCTACCGGCCGGAGTAGCAAGTGTTATTTTACACTTAGTGCGGGTTTTATTTACGGCCCGGACGCAGCGTCTAGCTTCGACACCTTAAGTAAAAGCCATACTGCTTACGAAGTGCACCGTTAAAGGCTCTCGTCGAGCTATTTATAAGCTACGGCCTGCTGGCCTCGGAGTAAGTGGCCGTGCCGACTTAAGCAATTGCTAGGCTATAGCTCCATAACGGCTTTTAGTGCCTGACGTACTCGGAAGGCCTTATACAGAGCCTTTAGACTATTTAATTACACGTATTTAAGGCGCACTAGCAAAAACTAATATTATATAAAAAAGTCCCTTCTAACGGGCGTATAAATTATAAATCTTCTTCGCCGAGAAGCAATATATCCGGTATTTTGTAGCGGATAACGCCGAAGAAGTTATAAGAGCCCTCGATATTAATAAAAAGAATTTAAATTTAAAAGAGGTCGACTTCTTTAAATAGCTTAGCGAAGACGTAATAATTGCCGAGGAAGATATTAAAGTAAAAGTTAACGTCGTTTATAGCTTTAGCAGCTACAAATCTATTATAATGCTATAGCTACGACGGACAAGTATCGAGGAGCATACGCGAGGCTTAAAGAAAGACGAGATATATGCCTCTTTTATAATACCGAAGGCTGCCGAGAGCGAGCCCGAGCTAGTCCTGATACTCGAGGTAATAAAAGAAATCTTTAAAAAGCGCACAACTAATGCTTCGATAGCCCCGACTATATATTAACTTAATCTTAGCAGCTAGCCTTAAGCCGCTTCCATACTGCCGCTGGCCCAGGGTAAAAGACGCGCGCGTTCAACTTAAAGAAAGAGCTTAATACGCTTAAGACTAACTTTAATTATTAAAAGCAATTCTTAATTTATACTTACCGAGTGGCCTACCGGAGTAATTACTTTACTACGGCCGACGACGACTAGCGGATCCCTAAGAGCTATATCCGGCTAACAGAAGCTTAGGGAAAGGCGTGGGAAGCAGCCGTTTAAAATGCTGTCGAGCAAGACCGGCTTGCGTTAAGAAATGCTATATCGGACCTCTTAATAGCGCTAATTTACTACGAATTTAAAAGTAATCGGTACAGCTCCTTATTATTCAGCTTCTGCGCCATACTTAACGTTAAGTTATATATAAAGACTTAAAAAGAGCCGGGTAATTATAATAATTACTTATTTAGCGTGATTTAAGTTATATAATTAATTATTTTCTACGTTAGCGCTTATTTAAAAAAGGCAGAGTAAAATGAGACGCTCGAGCGTATTAAGCAGTATTACGGGCAGTTCTTAAAGCAAGATACCGAGACTCTTATAAATAAGATCCTTAGCTGGCGCCTGCTGCTATTTACAGTCTCGAAGGAGGTCGTTAGGCCGCACTAAGCATAGTAAGATATAAACGAGAAAGTCCTAACCTACCGAGACGTTAATTTGCATATAAATCACGTGCCGCGGCTCTTACTCTCCGACTTCTAGCAGGCCTAGCACTTATTTTACAACGAGTTAATATTCGGAGCCCAGAACCTCCCGCGAATACGTGCTTAAGCTTTAAAGGATAACTTAAACGCTAATATCTTTAGTTAATTCTTTGGCTAATACCGGGAGAACGTTAAACTAGTGAAGCCGCTAGCGAAGTCTTTGCTTACTGTTATTTAAGACTCGAAGCCGTTGCGGGACTTATTCCTAAATGCTACCGCCGATAACGCTAAGATCTAGCGGGAGAAGGCAATTAAACGGTATAAGGCTGTGGCTAACGAGTTCCTAAAAAAGCTTTTAGTTTTAATTTATATAAATTTTAGCCAGCTTTTACGCGAAAGTAAATTATTCTCCGTTACTTAGCGTAATACTTAGCGGCGGCGAAACGTCTACTTCAAGCACAGACTAATCATATTATATACTACTTATTATAAAAGTCAGTAATAAACGGGCAAGTTTAAGGATAATATCCGGTTCTTGCTTATACCGTTAAAGACCTCTTATTAAACTACTTAATAATTGTCATCCCGCTCCTCCAGGTCTTCTTCCGCTAATCTGCTCTATATGTTATTATCTCTCCGTACTTGTGATAATAAGACGGCAAGGTTTGGGCTAATAACCGGCTCATACGGTGTATAAAGCAAGCGTATAATCGGGCCAGTATTCCCTGGCTATATATTATTAACTAACGGCAGATAACGGTTAATATTATCAAAACTAAGTTTGCAGTTAATATTAAGTACTTTGAAGTTAACGACGAGGCTAACGATGAGAATGCCGAAGAAATTAAGGCTAATATTCGAGTTATAATTAAGTAGCGAAACTATAATACGCGGACTATTAACCGGGCATATACAAACTAATATAATACTAACTTTGAGAACGTATAAAATGGCCTTATCCGTCGGAATCTGCGTGCTTCAACTTTATGAAAAGACTTATAAGGGCTTAACTAATTACTTAAACTAATTAGGAAGAGAAAGCGAGATAATAAAGACATTAGCGGTCTACAAATGCTTAAGAAGATCGCTATAAGGATCTACCGGCCACGGAAGAAGTAGTTAACTGCGGCTCTATTAAAGAGTATAAGAAAGCTATATCTAAATAACACGCTAAAATAAAAGTCAGTAGCCTAAGAGCAGGCTATAACTATTATTATATTATGGATTGAGTAGGTAGTAGTCATCATAACTACTAGCGAAGGGAAGAACTTACTGTTCATGCTGCCTTATATCCTCCCTAATACTAGAATAACGATCTTAATCTTACTACTCGTATCTCTGCGAGGGGACCTCCTCCGCCGAGTCCGAGAGTTAGGGATCGATTACTTAGTATAATCGCCGGGCGAGCAGCGAAATATGCCCTTAGTATTTATTATAATTAAAATAGTATATATAAAGTAGTTTCGGACTTACGCTTATAAGCTCGCGGCTACGCAAGATCTCGGCTATATTATATTTAACGAAGCTCACTTAATTATTATAACGTCCGATTATCGCCAGGCTATAATTGACCTCGCTTTAATCCGTAACGTCTGTACGCAGTTTATTTACTTAATAGCTACTTTACTTCCGATAATATAAGTTACGTTTAAAAAGTAGAATAACTTAATGAACCTTAAGGTAATCCGAGCATCGACAAACCGGCGAAATCTGTTTTATATAGTACAGCAGGCCACTAAGCAAGGGAGTCTGCTCGAAGAGGGCGCGCAGAAGGCAAGGGACGCGTAGGAGAATAGCCAGCTCTTAAATTAAGCTCGAGATAAGATTATTTTATACGTTCGGACAAAGGAAGATGCTGCTACGCTAGCCGAGCTACTCTACTACTCCTAATACGTAACTAATATAAGCATAACTAAGCAGAAAGAGGAACTGCTAAGAATGTAGCTTGCCTCCTCGGACCAGCCGTATATCGTGGCCACGTTTGCATTAAGCGCTGGCTTCGATTATGCCTATATTCGCTTAATTATATACGTCGACGAGCCGTTGTTTTTAGTCGACTTCGCTTAAGAGTCTGGCCGGGCCGGGCGGGATAGAAAGGAGGGTTACTCGCTAATCCTCCTCTCCTTTATATAAAAGCCGCAAGCCGTTAAAAGTACCGTGGTCGAGAGAAGAGCCTTATACCGCTATTTCCTCGGCCAGGACTGCCGCCGGGCATACTTAAATAAGCACCTCGACTCCGAGCCGTATTAGCGACAGTATTAGGTTAACGAAGACGTTATATGCGATATATATAGCGCCGGCTTAGCTCTCGCTCCGTCTCTTACTCCGTCTCCCGAGCCGGCCTTTTAATATACTAATAATGCGGCTATTTAAGAGAAGCGGCGCCGAGCCGACCTCGAGCTAAGCCGGTACCAGGAGGACCTACTTGCGGTTCAAGGCACGTATCTGCTTTATAGGGCATTCGGCGATACTTAAGACCACGCCTTCCCTACGTGCTGGCGTCGGTTCGAGTTCTTTAAAGCTTATAATCGTGTTAAAGACCAAAAGCAAGGAAGGCCGTGGATTACTCCGTATCAAGCGTATTACTAGTGTTATAATCCCCAGGCCGTCTGTCAGCGCGCGGACCCAGAAAATAACTGCTAAAGCTGCCTCTACGCGGATATTATTATACCGCTTTACTATAGTATCTTCCACGGAGGCGAGGCCGAGCAGTAACTAAAAGAGCAATCTCAGCGGACGTTTACAGACGTCCACGAGTTCCTTAAATAGTATGGCTAAGCAGCTAGCTTCGGCGGAGGTAAGGCAATCTGGGGAGTCCGTGTAGCTACTGCTACTCTTCTTTAATTTGAGTTATATTAAGCTAAGCGTAAGGTTATAACGGGAGGGGCTTTTAAAGTGTAAATTAAGGTTATATTAATTATGATTTTAAAATAGAAAGGATTTAAGAAAGAAGAATTAATTTATTAATATAATATTTATTTCTTAAAGAGTTGAGTTAAGTTTTATATTATTTTAATATTAGCGTCTAGAAAATTTAGGATAAAAGCTTAGACCTTAACCTATATCTTATTATTAACTATTAGTATTATTATTAAAAAATCGACCGTTAATATTATAGAACTATTATTTTAAAAACCGCTAACCGAGGGTATATACTACATAGGATCTTGGGTGAAAGGCGGCAATTCCCCCTGTTGCCGCCGGAAGGAGAAGGCGGTCGCTGAGGCCGATACTTTGACCTCCTTATTACCTAACAAGGGTTCGTTGAGCGTAGAGCACTCCTTACTTATTACACGGACCACCGTGTACGCGTTTATGCCAATAAGAAAGGCATTAGCGCGTCTTCCTCTTGGTTTACTGCCTAAAATAAGAAGTGTTTGTATTATTAAATTCTTATAATAGATCTTCTCTCTTTTAATTTAACCTATAATATCTTAATCTGTACGAGCTGCAAATATGCAATTCATTCTACAGCTATTGCAGGGCACTTGTACGATTACCACAAAGCTGCTATCCCACTCGGCAAGGTCCAGGAATACGCTCGTCTCTTTACCCCCGACTCTCTTTTACTTTCCCGGGAAGTGAAATAGCTCCATATACCTATTTAAACGCCGCTAATTGCTTACTTGCGAATCTACGACGATGCTTACTCTTATAAGCTATATCCTCCTAATCAGCTATATATAATCCGGGACGAGCGGATTCTACTTAATCATTTGAAGGAGGCACATTAATAAAGCAAGAGCAAAGGCTTTATAGACCGGCTAGCTAAGTCACGTCTTCTACTTAATACTGCTACTTGTTTCCCTGTCGTTTACCAGACCTTCCATATAAAAGGCTACACCCGCTACTTTCTCGTTAACAATAGTAAGCTTAGCTTTAATCTAGCACCGGCACAGCTCGCGGAGGCACTTAAGAAACCACCCCTCAGCCTTCGAGAACAAGTGGAGCAAACCCTTGCTTAGAAGCTTTAAGCACCTAAGCCCGATATCACTTCGCGCCATAAGACTGAGGTCTCCCCGTGTCTCGACTTAACGCAATAAGAGCGGTACTTCCGGGTTTATAACTTGAGTCGAGTTGCCCGCCTCTTCGATCTCCTATCGCCTCATCCCTTATTTGACCCCGATTAATTAAATGATTACCTCGTCCTCGTACTTAAATCCTTTAACCGTCTTATCGAGCAAGCCCGTGAATCCTTCCGAACCGACCGAATCAATATCTTTAATCAGTAGCGTATTAGCAGCTTCCTTACTCGCCGAACTACCAACTTCTCATTAGTCCACAAGCTTTAAGAGGGCACTTATATTACGTATAAGAAAGTGTAAAAGCAACTCTTAAGCTTTGTTTATCGGCGCGTCTGGCGAAACTAAGGCCCTAAGCTTTCTTATCGTCTAACCGACGCTTAAGTAACAGCCCTCGATCGAGTAATATAAGCTACGGCCGAGCTTGCCTAGGAACAGCAAAGCGTTGGTCTGGCGCCAATACAGCTTCAGTAAAGTCTCGATTATACTACGATCCAATTGTGTATCTTATTATTAGACCATGCCTTGTTCGACACAATTTACGACAGCATCGTCGTCGTCTTTATAGCGGTTCTCGGTATTAGAAATCCTGGATTATCAGTCAATTAAAGTATTATATTTAGCGATTCTCTATATTATACCCCATACCTCTCTACCTTTATCAAGATAGCCCAGCTCCTCGTCATTTAACGGGCAGTACTTGCAGTAGATCGAGATGAGGTTCTACATATAATTAATATATTAAATGTTATATAAGAGCGCTTTATGGTATATAGCACCTACTCCCCTGTGAACTAAGCATAGAAGCTACGCAGTTTTGGAAAGTAGATTAATAAGATCACTACCTCTTTAGAATATATCTCCTGGACCGATAATAGCAAGAACCTTAGCTACAAGGGCCTAGAGCTGGGGATAACCGACTTGAAGAAGTTCCTGGCTACCTAGACAACTATTACACAATCGCTCTTAGAAGAGCTACTACGTATACATTAAAATGAAGAGCGAGACGAGGTTGTTCTACCAGTTAATTTCTTCCGGCTTAAGGACGATCCGGCTAATAGCAAGCCCGGCTGGTGCTTCCTAGACGACTTACGGAATAACTATCTCCAAGGATACGACCGATAACTGCTTAATTATATGCTAAATAAGGGTTAGCTATAGCAAGAGTTCCTAATCAAGGGTACAAAAGCTGTATAGCGGCGTAAGACTGCTAAGTAATACTTAAAGTAGGCTAATACCTTTCTTAAGCTATTGCTCCTCCTTATTTATATCCTAAGGGGTCAGCCTGCACGAGGAACTGAGCTTCTTAATCTATAGTTGCGTAATACTATTTATAAGCTACGGCGGAATATCTTTATCGAGAACGGCCTTGTTAGCTTTATTACCTTCTATTATAAGAGCTACAGCGTCTCGGGGTCAGCCAAGATCATTCACCGGTATCTGCCCGAGGCAATAAGTGAGCTCTTAGTCTATTACGCCTGGATTATCCAGCCATTCTGCGAGCAGCTGTGTATGCTTGCTCTAAACGAAAGCCCTAGTACGCTAACCTTCCTCTGGGCGATTAAGAAGGGAGCTCACAGCGAGCCGTGGCCAAGTAGTCGCTTAACGAACGTCCTCGCACAGCAGTTTAAGCAATATCTTAATACCGATGCAAATATCTTTCTTTAGCGGCACGTAGTAATTGCTATCTCTCGCCGGCATTTACGACAAGCCAAGTTTCGGAAGGACTACGGAGCAGACGCTCCCGGAACCTGGAATAACGCATAAGCTGCACATGCGGCTAATACAGCTAGTATGATTTATACAAGGGGGATTAAAGAAGCACCTGGTCACGTTGCCTCTACACGTGCAGAGTACCGACAGATCAGCAGAGAGTGGCATGCATATTTAGGCTTTTCTGGCTTTCAGAGGTTGGCTCAGATACAACCCACTGCTTCACAGACACAGACATCCAGTGCAGTCAATAGTGTGACCCACACTTTACCACTACCGTAAATACTGTACCTTTACGCTTATAGTAAATACTGTAACCTGTAAAAGTTGAATATATTCAATACTTACTATATAAGACAATACAGCCTACTTATAAAATAATACAGCGTATTATAGTACCATATAAGATGTGGGGTTTAAGGCTTAAAATAAGGTTTTAAGCCTCATAACCTTAATTTCTTGACAACTACGCTAGTACTTTAGTACTTAATAACTTAATAAGTCTTCCACCTTTTGATATGATTCTTTTATCATTAAATAGCGCTGCTTTCGGTCTATTTACTAATTTAATCAGCACTAGTTTTGGTATTGTGGTTATAAAGATATTAAGGTTTAAAGTTAAGGTCTTTTTTTTTATTCTCGGTTAGCAAAATGTAGTAAACTCAACAACCGTATCTCTCTCTATATTTACTTATTTAACTACACTAACGACTTTTTATATAATATAAGTAGTTAATCTAGACTATATAGACTATAAGCCTTTATTTAATCCTATTTTTAAAGGGGTTGTCTGTAGAAAATGCAGGTATAATATTTTCATCAAATATTAAGTAGATTCTAGGCTGTCACATAAGCAGTTTTTAATACTGACTGTGGAAAATCTACTAATATTATATAACTTACTTAATTATATTCGGACTAATCAGGACTTGTCATTTGCTTTATAAATCACGTATATATTAACTTTTATCCAATCAATTTTATACTAAAGTAGTGGCCGGCCCTCCGGAATAGTCGCTGTCGCGTTGTTTTGATCTCACAAAGCAAAGGGCGCTTACGGGCCTCTAGTAATTAAATCCTACTAGTTTACTAGATTTTCCTATATAATAGTGGTTCCCTATCATTGTAGGACTGCTTTCTTTCTCTTCTTTTATTATTAATCCAATTCTATATTTAATTAAATTTTCTCTAATTATTTTATCAATATGTGTTCTCAAGCTTCCTCTTCTTCCTCATCTACCCTGTCTACTATGGATACAGAGTTCCTAGACAACCTCCAGGCTATTGACGCTAACACACCCCCTTCCAGCCCTATGAGTCCACCTGCACAAACCCCACCAGGATCAGTTATATATGTCCAGTCTCGGAGCCGGCCACGTACCTATTAGGTGTTCCGTTATATGCCAGACGAAGATATGAAAACCCGCTACACATTTAATCATGGAAAAGACGTCTGGAGGTGCAAATATTGCCCTAAATCCTATGCCACTAATGGTGGGACTACTGTGATTAAATCCCACCTTACTAATACCTACCAAATTGGCCAAACTTCAACTCGACAAGCACAGGTCCAAAAGCGCCAATTAACTCTAGAGGATGCTGCTATAAATGCGCCTACCTATCGTCGTCGTCGCCTAGCTCCTGGTGGAGAAAATCTGTCACCTGATGTCCTGGAATCCATGTTAACTAAGGTATTAATTGCTGGTAACCTCCCACTTACATTTGTTAAGTTGCCAGAATTTCGGGATTTTTGCTTTCTTCTAAATCAAGACATTAAATCATGGCTCCCAGGGTCCCACAATACAGCCAGATTGTGGATTGTTCGACAATACGAAGTGCAGAAGCTTAGAATCAAGCAACAGATCTCAAACGCCCTATCCAAAATCCATGTCAGCTGTGATGCGTAGACTTCCCCAAACAACCTCCCAATCCTAGGAGTTATTGGCCACTTTGTATCATCAGAAAAGAAGCTAGAACGGTGTGTTTTAGCTATAAAGGAGCTTCATGGAGAACATATTGGTATGAGTATAGCAAGCCAAGTTTTGGACGTTATTATGGACTGGGGTTTTGAGAAGAAATTGGGCTATTTTCAAGCGGACAATACACTAAATAACGATACCCTTTGCCAAGGACTTGAAGTTGGTAAGTTTTATTTATACCTATTACACATTATATAAGCTTTATATGACTCATATGTTCAATACTGACTATATATAGAGCTTCAAACACGCTGTGACATCCATTGGGACGCAACCCACCATCGAATCCGCTGCCTTGGACATATCCTTAACCTGGCCGCCTAGGCCTTCCTATAAGTTACCAGTGACGAGTTTATTAAGGAACAGGATAGAGATTCATATTCGCTAGCAGATATTGAGGCTTAGAGGAAATACGGACCAATTGGAAGGCTTTATATTAACGTTGTACGGATCCAGAGGTCTCCACAGCGAATGCAGCGATTTTTGGCCTTAAGTGGTGGGAAACATCTGGCAAGAGACAATAAAACCCGCTGGAACTCCTTTGATAATATGATCACTATAGCCTTAATCCCAAAGGTTTACTATGCGCTAGATCGCTATATTGATCTCTATGGCAATACAGATGATCGAGTGGACAGGCTGACCCCTGAGGACTGGCTTAAACTTGAGCAAGTAATCAATTCCCACTTAAATTACTATGACTTTTAATATAACTAATAATTACATATAAATCCAGGAAGTTCTGGCCGTCATTCGGGAGGCCTCCAAAGCACTTGAATCTAATACCGCTACACTTAATAACTCAATACCAGCGCTTGACTTCCTACTTGAGCAATTCGAATCTGGCCGAACTGAGCATTCAGATAAGCCACTTGGAGCTTCTTTTAACTCTGCATAGGCAAAGCTAAACAAATACTATAGTCGAACAGACGAGAGCTCAGTATATAACGCTGCAGTGGCCCTACACCCGTCAAACAAGCTGGAATACTTTAGATTAGTATAGGAAGGTCACCCTACTTAGATAATTGATGCTGAGCACAAGATCACAGAACTCTGGAAAAGTAAGTGGTCTGGCCCTTTTGATAACCATATACTAATATATCCAGCTTATTATAAGCCAAAACACACTGTTTTGGCTATTCCAACTCAGAGCCTAGGATCTTATTCAAGAGATCCAAATCGCTTTACTCAGTGGAAGGCTAGCAAACAGCATATCACACCTATGGTAACTGACAATACCGACGAATTAGAACGCTATTTTATAGGTAACCTAGTGGCCAATATCAAGAATCCCATTAAGTGGTGGCTTGAATCCACTTAATAGCGTGCTTATCCAAACTTAGCTAGGATGGCCGTAAATCTCCTATTAATACCAGCTATGGCAGCGGATCCAGAACGACTCTTTTCGTCTACTGGATATATGATTAACAACCGCCGGAATGGACTAAAGATTGATACAATTCAAGCTCTTGAGTGCTTAAAAAGCTAATATATGCTTAGGCAAATTGGGCAGTGTGATAGAGATCTAAGTGTGGCTAGGTCTAGTGACTCACAGCTATAGGAGGCTTGGGAATCAAGCCCTACGAATTAAAGTTGGGAATAGTGGCATTCTTTCCTTTTTTGGGTGTTTTGGGCGTGGATCCTTTTTACAGTGTAATACATTTGTACGGCCGTATATATACAGTATGGTATGGTAATTACACTGTGCGTATTTGTGGTCTGGTCCTATATGGTAGTGATAAAATTGCCCCAAAATACTGGAGTATTTACTAAAGTAATACTACTGACGGCACTGTGTATGGCGTTCTTAGCGCCTAGCTCATATATCTTTGCTACTTCTCTCTAGAGAATCTTAATGTTCTTTTTGAGGCTTGTAAACGCTACGGTGAGCGAGATATCGTCGATATATAAGAGGACCTTGGCGGCAATTCGAGGAAAGAGCTCTCTAATATATATCAAGAACAGTATGGGCGAAATTGGGCTACCCTAGGGTATTCCAGTCTCGATTCTACTAAATTCTTCTATTTGACCGTCGAAAGAGAGTCTGAGTGGCCGATTATTAAAGAATAATGAGGTCCATGCTACTAAATTACTAGGCAATTAGAGCTTCTGAAGGATCCCGAGTAGTTAGTTCCTGGCCATATAGTCGAAGGCGCCTTTAACGTCGAGGAATAGAGTAGTAGTCTTCCGCTTTAGCCGTCTATTTGTTTCTACTTCATTAGTTAGGAGGAGTACAACGTCTATAGCTGATTTCTTTAGTCTGCCTCCGATTTGGCTAAGGTGAAGCAGGTCGGTTGTTTCTGCCAAGTAGCTAAGCCTTTGAGCTAGAATTCTTTCGCTTACTTTGCCGAGGCAGTTTAGTAGCGAGATGACTCGGTAGGCCTTTAGGGCTGTGTAATCTGGCTTTTCTTGCTTCCTTAGAATAGCTCCTGTGGCTTGTCTCCAACATGTTGGGTGATATCCGATGTTAATTAAGCTGGAGTAGAGTCTGTAGAACACCTCGGGGATTGCTTTGTAGGCTTGGAAAATGATTTCCTGTGTTATGGAATCAGGGCCAGGAGTTCTCCCTTTGACCTCTGCTGAGCATGCATTTTTCAGTTCTGTCCTGGTAAGGTTGGGCCATTCCCACTTGGTCGAAGATTGGAACTCCTCCCAATTCGGCTCGGGGGCACTCGGCGGGGGCGGGAATAGTGTATTTCGGAAGGCAGAACATTTTCCCTGGAATATATCTTCTAGCTGCGTAGGCGCAGATTGAATAGGAGGTGTTCTCTCGACCCGCTTGTCAGAGGTGTAAGCCATGGCCTTATAGATCGACTTTGGGTCCTCCTTTTCTAGAAACTGGTTCCAGTGGTCCCTCTTCGCGCGTTTAATCGCCAAGAAGTAGGTGTTCTTAGCTTGGAGGTATAGCTGTATTGACTTAGGGTCTCCAGCTATGCCTCTTTGCCTTTGCATCATGTATTTTCTAGGCGCTTTAAGGTCTTCGTTCCACCATGGCTTAGACCTCGCTCCTGGCTTGTTTAATGGGATACTAGCCTTTGCGGCTTTAGTTATTGCGTCTGTGAGTTTAGAAGCCGCCTTGTCTAATACAGCTGTAATAGGCGTGTTCCCTTCTAGGATCCCTAGCTGATCCTCTCAGTTAGGGACAAGGCTCTCTAAGTCGTTTGAATTGAGGGTCATGCTTTCTGAGATACTTGATTGTAGGGAAGTGGCAAAGAGGTCCCATTTGGCCAGTCGAGTATTAAAACAGGTCGGTTGAACCGGGTTGTCCACCATCACTATCTTTGTGCCAGAAATCGAGAAGAGGAGACCGTAATGGTCAGAGCCTAGGTCTGGTAGTACCTGCCAGTCCTCGATATTGCTCGCTAAGGTGCTAGAAGCGAATGTGAGGTCCAGCACTGATTCCCTAGCGAGGTGAGGCCGGAAGAAGGTGCCCGTACCAGGGGAGTTTATGAGCTGTAGGTCTTGCTGCTCTAGCCATTCCATGAGCTGGTCGGCTCCCGAGGTTTTCTTAGCTAGCGGATCCCACTATAGGTGGTGTGTATTGAAGTCTCCCAGAAGAATGGTGTTTGTAGATAATGGTTGGTGAAACAAACAACGTTCGAGGGTCTTAGGGCCGACTCCAGCTTAGTCCGCTTCGTTATAGACATTTAGGAGTTGGATCTTCGCGTTTCCTTCTATAATGTCTATAGCTAGTAGATCGGGGTCCCTCGGAGAGCTAGTCGCTAGGCTGACTAGGGGATGAAATGCCTTAGACACATAGACTAGCGTTCTGGGACGAAGACTATTATCTGGGGGGAGGATCTGTGCGAAGCTCTGGTGCGCAATTGAGCGTGCGTTGTCGTCAGTAACCCATGGTTCTTGAATTACTATTAAGTTGCTTTGAGCTCAATTGCTGTTTCTAACGCACTTTCGGTAGCGGAGGGGTTTCGATTGAGGTTCACTTGGAGGATCTTTATGCTACTACTTAGCATTAAAGTTGCATAGCAGGACCCTTATGCTTGATTACAAGAAGTACCTCGCACGATTTCGTGTCTGCAGTATATGGTTCCCCACAGTTGGCGCACTTGGGGGCTAGATGTTGGCACCTTGCTCCTTTGGCTTGGCAGGAGCTACAGTAGTACTGTTGGGTGGCGTGTTTTTCACTGCAAAGTCGGCAGAACGGGCCTCTTTTGCAGTGATTCTCAAGGTGGCCGAAACCCTGGTATTTTGGGCATTGTGTGGTGGGGGCTGTAGAGTATAGTTTCTCTACCCGGGCGCTTATCCCAGCAATATAGAGCCTGTTTCGAATTGCTCTGTCTGCCTCTTCTTTTGTGGCAAAGGCTACTGCGATTGAGCCTGCACGTTGGGTTGAGCGTTTTTCAGCTGATGTGAGCCAGTATGGGGTTCCAATTGGCTTCAGGCCTTTATTAAAGGTCTAGATTTCTTTAATAACAAGAGCCATCCCTTCTGGCGTATTGAAGTCAGCAGTAGGTATACTATGTAGAACTACCTTATGCCAGGGCTCATCTTTTTGGGCTGTTTTAAAAGCAACAATATGCTGCCATATCGCTTGCTTCTCCAAGAGGAAATCGGCTGAGAAGGCGCTAGTAGTGGTAACAACTAGGTTTTGGCCGAGTGATTTGGATACCGTGGCCACAACTGGCCCTTTAATCCCCTTTTCAGAGAATGCTTTATTAAAGGCATTTCTCGTCGCTAGGGATGAGAAGTCGGTATTGTTGCTAGCGACGGATTTGACTAATATAAGTCGATTTTGGGCGGCTTGCTTTGCGGGTTTAGAAGCCTGGCCTTTGTTCTTCTTCTTAACAATAGTCCAGTCTTGGGGACTGCCAGATCTTATAGCTCCTTGTGTTGCTACGCTGGCAAAGGAGGGGGTTGTACTTCTGGTGGAAGCCGTTGTGTTGGTTCTGGAGGGTAGGTCGGTTGCAGGGGGTGGCGATTTAGCAAGGGCTTTAGTTTTGTGTTCAATTTGCCTAATAGCCGTTTCTAGATTAGCTATTTGAGAGGCAATAATTGAAGACGCTGATTGTAGTTTGCCTTTCTCCGTGTATTCCCTGAAGACCTCTAGGAGGTCTAGGAGCTTCGACTGTTCTTCACGTGCCTTTGTAAGGGTATAGGCTTATACAATCAAGTCCCTAGCGTTCAGGATGAGGTCCCTTGGTGATTTGTTTGTTTCTTGAGACAGTCTGAGGGCTTTATTAGTAGGATCTCGGTTAGGAAGGGGGCCAGGGCCTCTTTTCCTAATTGGTCGGGTAGGGCGGGGAGGAGCGGCAGAAAAATCCGCAGAAGAAAGGGGCATCTCACGGTGGTCAGATGAAAGGGGAGCCGCATTCTGTATAGCGGTTGAGTTCCCAGTGTTAGAATATGGAAGGGTAGGGCTAGACGCCTCTACTTCCGTATCTCCGAGGATAATCATAGGGTCTGAGAGGGGGAAGGAACCAAAAGGGTCACTTAATGCCTCCGGCGGGTCAGACAACTCCATTGGTCCAGGACTACTCGTCATCTTGAATGACTAACTTAGCGGGCCAGGATATAGGGAGTTCTAGTAGTTTATAGTGAAATAAAGTTGGAAATTGAGAGTTCGCAGGGGGGTCAAAAGATTCGAAAAAAAGAAAGTGGTATGAAAATTACCTTTATCTATGCTATTAACTTACTTATATTGCGAAATATTATAAAGAGAAGGTAAGATAAAACTGTAACTAATTCTTACATCCATCAATTAAAACTTTTCTGCCAAAGTATAACACTTATTGTAGTACAAAATATAGTAATTGTCGGTTCCATCATAGGGACTATGCAGGGGTAGCTAGTGTCGGTGTTATTGTTAGAACCGAACAGGGGAACGACTCGCGTAGGTAGCCGAAGTCTATTTCAAGCCACCCAACCTCGGTAGTTGTATTCGGCCGGCAGCGGCCGGCAGCCCCCTATGGGCTGAATTGCAGAGGGATATAGGTGAGCTTTTCCTCCTTATGGAGAAAGGCTACACGCAAACAAACCGATATACCCGCATACAGACTGTACAGCAATTCATAAGTGATTCCTGTCCAGCCAGTGCATTGTATCGATACTTATTTGAGTACTCACCACCGGTATTACCAACAGAAAGAAGAGAACACCCCCAGTAAATACCGGTGGGCTTGAAGTGGGATTGTAACTTTCACCTAGCTAACGAGGAACAGAGCCGAGGAGATAAAGGAGAAGAAGGGAAGAAAAGCTCAAAACCGGTGAGAAATGGACACCGTTGGGCTTGTTCATAGAGTTTGCTGGACACCTGCCACCCTGCCAGAACAGCAAACGGTCTATGATACAGTTGCCTTCCTGATTCCAGACAACGACGGAGCCTACAACAAAGAACTCATCACGGCTTATGAAAAACAACTCGCTACTGAGGGCTACGCGACTGCCGTCTTGGATTGTACCGCAGATATCTTGCCCATAATATCAGCTCGATCCATTTTGGTGCACATTCCCCACACCCCTACGACCAAAGAGGTCATCTACGAAGCCGTCACTCAGTCCTGCTTGAGACTTGTCGAAGCAGCTCAGCTGTTACGCAAGTACCTACAGTCCGGCAAATGTCCGACATGCAAGCTGGTTTCCCTCACCACCCAGCATACCGGCACCGCTGGTCTAGCCTACGCCCCTCTCACAGGACTGGCCCGCGTGTTGAAAATGGAGGCTCCTAACATCTTTGGGGGCATGTTTGAGACGGACCGCTTGTACTTTCCAACATCGGCTATTCTTTCCGCACACGTCTTTGACGTTGTCCGGATCCGCAACGGCACAGCGCAGACGGCCTCGCTTCAGCCTTTCCCAGATGAGCCTAGTGCCGGCGTGCCGTCGCGGGTGCAGCCAAGTCTGCAAGGCACATACCTGATCACTGGCGGGACGCGGGGTATGGGCCTGGAGATTGCGACGTGGCTAGGCGAGCGCGGCGCCCGAAACTTGCTTCTCGTTTCCCGCCAAGGCATCCCAACAGATCATCAGGACAGCACGAAACGAGATGCAAGTGTTGAAAAGCTCCTCTTGCGTATCAAGATGCTCGAGGCAACGGGTACGACGGCTCACGTGCTCGCCATCGATCTTAGCAAGCCCGGTGCCGGCTCCGAACTGAGCCAGAGTATCGAGCGTCTAGGCTTGCCACCAGTTAAGGGAGTCGTGCACGCGGCCGGCATCGCAGGTTATCATACTCTTGAGCGCTGCTCGCCAACAGACATGGCCGAGGTACTCGCACCCAAGATCGTGGGTGCCCTCACGCTCGACCATCTGTTTCCGCCAGGCACTCTGGACTTCTTTGTTCTCATTAGTTCTTTTGGACAACTCGTCGGGTTCGAGGGCCAGCTATCCTACGCGCCAGCCAATGCATTCCTCGAAGGGCTGGCGGCGCACCGGCGACATCAGGGCGACAACAGCACATCCATCCTGTGGTCTTGTTGGCGTGGCGTAGGCCTGAACACGCAGAGCAAGTCGGTGATCCGTATCATCACCCGGGGCATGCAGGCCAGAGGATTCGACGACATCAGCCAGGAAGAAGCGTTCGCGGCGTGGGATCGTATCGCCGGCCTCGACACCGACCACGCCGCCGTCGTGCGTGCCGTGGAGCTGGATGCCGACGAACCGCCGCGCCATCCCATGCTCCGGAATATCACACCGAGGAGAACGGGCGACGTCCGGTCAGGGCCAAGATTTGCCGACTATCCTCAGCATGCCGTAGCCGTAGTGGGCTTGGCATGCCAGACAGCAGCCGGGGAGACGGCGGAGGACCTATGGCAATGCCTCCTGCAAGGCAAAAGCATGGCGCGCGAAATGACTCCAGAACGGTTTCCCGACATAGCAAACAAGCCTAAGATGTGGGCTAACCTAATGTCGCACGTCGAGTGTTTCGACCACCAGTTCTTTAAGAAGACCAGGCGCGAGGCGGTAGCCCTTGACCCACATCAACGCCTGCTGCTCCAGACCACGTACCATGCGCTCGAGTGTGCAGGCTGGCTCGGCGGCGACAAGAAGCAGTCGGGGCCGGAGGTGAGCGAGCAGGACGATGACGGCCACACGACGGGCTGCTTCGTTGGGATGAACGCCCCCGACTGGCCGCTCAACTTGGCCAGCAACGCTGTCTCACCTTACACGGGCGGCGGGATGTTGCGCTCGTTCGCCGCGGGACGGCTGAGCCACCACTTCGGCTGGACGGGGCCGTCGCAAACCATCGACACGGCCTGCTCGTCGTCTATGGTAGCTATCCACCAAGCCTGCCGCGCCCTGCAGTTGGGTGAGTGCACGCGCGCCGTGGCGGGCGGCGCCAACCTGATCACAAATACAGCCCTGTTCGACGCCATGCGTATCGGCGGCTTCCTCAGCGAGACGGGGCCCTGCAAGACATTTGACGCCCGCGCAGACGGTTACTGCCGCGGCGAGGCCGTCGGCGTCGTGGTCCTCAAGCCCCTGCGCGCTGCTCTTGCCGACGGCGACGACATCCGGGGCGTCTTGCTCGCTACGGGGAACAACCAGAATGTGAACAGCACCAGCATCACGAACCCGGTACTGGAGAGCCAGACCGCCTTGTATCGCGACGTGCTGGCCCGCGCCGGCGTCGACCCAAGTGACGTGTCCTACGTCGAGGCCCACGGCACTGGCACCCGTGTGGGAGACCCTGTTGAGATGGGTGCTATACGTCAAGTCCTAGGCGGGAAGAACAGGCCCACGACACTGCACGTGGGCGCAGTCAAGGCTAACATCGGCCACACCGAGGGCGCCTCAGGAGTCATCTCGCTGATCAAAGTCTTGCTTATGATGCGATACGGAAAGATCACACCCCAGGCTCAGTTCAACATGTTGAATCCCAACATACAGCCTCTCGAACCCGATAGGCTTGCCATTGCAACCTCGCTCCAGGACTGGAGCGATAGTATGAGGTTAGCCTTAGTGAACAGCTACGGAGCGTCAGGCAACAATGCCGTCGCTGTCGTCGCACCCGCACCATCGCGATCACAATCATCAAGCAAGACAGAATATGAAGAATCGGTAGCACACACTTCGGTCGCTTCCATTGATACGTTGCCCATCATAATATCCGCAGCCTCTGCCACCAGCTTGTTTTCTTACTGCGAGAAGCTCAAGGTTCAGATTGAAGATGGGTCGTTTGCTCCCGGCTTGCACGACTTGGCCTTTACATTGGCGACAAAGCGAAGTCGTCATCACCAGCAACTACTCTGCACGACGGCGAAGTCTTGTGAGTAGATGTTTCTGCCTCAAGGAGAACCTGCGAGCCAGCGCTAATGAACATGTTCTGTCGGTGCAGTGAGCGAGCTTCAGATCCAGCTGTCCAGCCCAGAGAGACACGTCTCGGTTGCCCAACGCGCTAGACCTGTCGTGCTGTTATTCAGCGGACAGAACGGCAACACCGTGCCACCGGCCCAGCATCTCTACAACAGCTCCGTGCTTTTCCGAAAACACCTGCACCAGTGCGACGAGGCGATTTGTCGGCTCGGTTTGCCCAGTCTCTTTCCAGCCATCCTTGGCGGACTACAGGGCGATGGCGATCTCATCCTCCGCCACGCTGCCATGTTCGCTATCCAGTACTCGAGCGCCATGTCCTGGCTCGATTCGTGCCTGCAACCACAAGCGGTCTGCGGTCACTCTTTCGGCGAGTGGGCCGCGGCGACGGTCTCGGGCATCATGACACTTGAGGATGGAATGAGGCTTGTTACCAGGTACGTGTGCAGAACACTAACCCCAACCCGTCTTTCTCTAACCCGCCTCTCTTATCTATTTGTAAGAAGAAGTCGGATGCTAACTGCTTTCTAGTGAGTGAATCATGTTCCTTGACGCGAACGGATATAATCACCGCTTGAGTACATGATGCCTCCCAGTACTAACGTCGTGTAGGCCGTGCGTCCATCATCCAGAGGCTGTGGGGCGAAGATACTGGATCCATGGTAACTATTGAAGCTGAACTTGTCAAGACGAACAAGACGCCGGCGGAACACTTGGAGCCGTTCTTTGAGCAGCACCCCGAATCCACGCTTAGTGTCGCTTGCTACAACGGGCCGAACCACTACGTGGTCGCGGGTCCAACACTAGGTGTCAAGCTGCTTGAATCCTACTTGAAAGGAAGAAAGTCGGCAGGTGAGGCACTGCGCTTCAAGGTCTTGAAGGGGATGCACGCCTACCATTGTGCAATGGCAGACTCAATAGTCGAGGAGAGCGGCAAGTTGTCAGCTACGGTCCCCTTCAAGGTACATACTGATCACAATCTATGAACTTTATGTTCATGTCCCTTAGGAAAAAACACTCACCCCACACTAACTCTTGTGATAGAGACCTGTATTGCGGTTTGAATCCTGTCACAAAGGAACTTGGACCGGCCCTGGATCCAACGTGATAGCCAGCAATACCCGAGGGCCAGTTTACTTCATGCAGGCTATTGAGCGCATTACCGACAGTCTTGGCCCATGTATATTCCTTGAGGCAGGATTTGGTGGGCCCATTATCTCCATGGCTAGGAACGCCATTCCGCGTGTCCAGGCTCAGGCCGAGCATGTCTTCGTGGCCATCAACGGCACGGGCCCGGCCCGATCGCTTACCAATGGAATCATCACGCTGTGGAAGAATGGGCTGCCCGACGTCCAATTCTGGCCGTTCCACAAGGACCAGCGCGCCAGCTACGCCACTACAACCTTACCGCCGTACCAGTTTGAGAAGAATAGCCACTGGCTGGACTACACCCCTCGTCTGTTGGGCGACGACACAACCAAGGCAGCCGGCGATAGGGCCTTAATGGCACCTTCACCATGCCCTCACTGCTTGAAGCACCCGAGCGAGTTCCCCTACATCATACAGGACGCAACCCAGAGTCAACAGGGCGCCGGCACGTTCGTATTCAAGGTTGACCCGCGCAGCAGACGGTATCAAGAGATTGTTCAAGGGCATGCAGTTGTCGGATCACCTATATGTCCCGCGGCCATGTACTTGGAGCTAGCGACGCTCGCCGTCTCCTCGTTAGAACCGTACCAGGATTCGGAGATGACAGTCAAGAGCCTAGCAATCAAGGCGCCCTTGGGTCTGCTTACGGAGCGGTCAATCGGTTTGTCCGTGACCAAGAAGTCACCGGGCGAGTGGGACTTTGAGCTTTGTTCCACCCAAAAAGACGACAATCCAACCTCCCACGCCACCGGTACTGTGATTCTGGGCCACCGCAGTGTTAGTGACCAGGGCGATGACACCGATAGATGGGCCCGAATCACCCGGCTGCTGGACAAAGACACAGATGCGGATGCCCTTCGCGGCAGCATGGTTTACAAGGTCTTCTCGAGCATGGCAAAGTATTCTGCTCCATATCGAGGTCTAAAGCACTTGGCCGCCAAGGGCGCCGAGGGGGCGGGTGACATCGCAATACCCACGCATAACCTCGATCCCGCAGCCAGGACACCCAACGACAGCATCGCAGACCCGTTCGTCGTGGACACCTTTTTGCAGGTGCCAGGCGCGTTCATACACTCGCTGCGCGATATCGGCGTAGAGGACGGAGAGAACGAAAGGATGTCCTATATCTGCACAGGCATAGACACTGTCAGTCCCATGAACTGGCAGAGCCCGACACACGGACAGTTTAGGGCCTATACCCAGGTCGTCAGGGAGAACCAGAACAAGGTGTGGCTCGACGTATTTGCGTTGGACAAACAGACCTTGAAGACTATTTGGTCGGCCAAGAGCCTTGAGTTCACCAGAATTCCGCGCCTTTCCCTGGCTAAATTAGTAGCAGGAGCCAATGCCAACATCGTGGTGAGAGACGGGCGGCTTTCAGCTACCCCGTTGATGAAGCCTGCCGCGGTCCTAACACATGAGCCTTTACCTGCCATCGATGCTCCAGTCGAGGTAGCCAGGAGCTCTGGAGCTGCAGCCGACATATACCTGAGCGGTGTCCGAGAGGTTCTCTCCCAGTCTCTGGACATACCAGCCGAGCAAGTCATAAGAACTAGCACCCTGGAAGAGCTCGGCGCGGATTCGTTAGTCAGTCCAGAGATTATAGCTAGCATCTCTAAAAGGTTCAACACGGATATCTCTAGCAACGAGTTTTCCAAGGTTATCAACGTTGCGTCCCTCTGTGCTCTGATCTTATCCAAGGACAGCGGCGAGGACGATAGCAAGGACCCGGGGCCGAAGACTGTCCACCAGCCTGTCGTCGATGACGTGGCTCCCGCTTTGCAGGATACTATATTCCAGATCCTTAGCGACTCTCTAGGTTTGACAATAGAGGATATCCGGCTGGATTCAAACCTTGAAGACTTAGGGATTGACTCTCTCGTTTCAGGGGAGATTATCAGCAAGCTGAATGAAGCTTTCTACGTTGAAATCACGTCGGCAGAGTTTTCTTTAGCGACTGACGTGGCGTCAGCCTGCCATCTAATCACCGAGTCTTTGGGTGTTTCATTAAGTATTGGCCAAGCGCGCTTGACAACAGGGACCAGCATCAATCAGGGTACTTTTTCCCCTATCGCGGGGACAGGGACCCTAATAGGGACCAAGAAACAAGATCGGACGATAGGCTACGGCCCGGTGTCAATCCACACCGCCTTCCAGCAGGTCCGTGGAAATTTCGACATGCACGCCAAAGATACCAAACTAACCAGCTATTGGGATCTCGTATATCCGCAACAGTTGAAAGTTGTCGCTGCCTTTATTGTTGAGGGTTTCGACAAGCTCGGCTGTCCTATTAAGGACTGCAAAGAGGGGGAGAAAATCGTATCCCTTGGCGCGACGCTACCCAAGTACCAGAGAGAAGTTTCGCGTCTCTGGGACATCCTAGAAGAAGCCTGCGTTGTCGTTAAAAGGACGCCTGACGGCTTTTTACGCAGCTCAGCCAACCCTTTTGAAACTAGCAATCCTACCAGTAAACAGTCAGCCAGAGAACTCAGCGCAGAGCTAATAGGGACTTATCCCCAATTTGCATCCTCACACGGCCTGCTTGATCTGCTTGGACCGCACCTGGCTGAGTGCCTCACAGGCCGAGCCGACCCTGTCTGCCTCCTCTTCGGCAGCGACACCGGCCGCGCGCTCCTCAAGGACTTCTACACCAATGGACCTGACCTATGGGCCGCCACGCAGGTGCTAAGCGACTTTGTCGCAGCAGCAATCCATTTACAGGCCACTGCGTCGCTTGACGGCGAGCCCTTCCGCATTCTCGAAATCGGCGCTGGCACTGGAGGCACTACACGGCACCTAGTGCCATTGCTTCGGGCGACAGGCTTACCCTTTACATATACTTTCACTGACCTCTCAGTCTCGCTCGTAGCGCAGGCCAAAATGACGCCAGCGTTCGGTGGCGTGTCCGAAATGGAGTTCCGCAAGCTCAACATCGAGGAGTCACCGCCAATAGACATGCTGGGCTGCTACCATTTGGCGATATCCAGCAACTGCGTCCACGCGACGCGCGACCTGCGTCGCAGCCTGACGCACATCCGACAGCTTCTCCACCCTCGCCACGGCTGTCTGGCATTGGTCGAGCTCACACAGAAACTAGCCTGGTACGACCTGGTTTGGGGCCTGCTTGACGGCTGGTGGCTCTTCGACGACAGCCGTGCCTACCCACTGCAGAGCCCCTGGGCCTGGGAGCGCTGTATGCGCGACGCCGGCTTCGCATGCGTCGACTGGTCCGAGGGCGCAACGCGTGAGTCGCGCAGCGTACGCGTCATCTGCGGCCTGGCTACCGAACCCGATCCGCCCTGCCTGACCAGGGCTACCTCGATACTATTGCACCGCGGTACCGCCGCGGCCTCCTCGGGGGCCAGTCGAAACCTCTTTCTCGTCCCTGACGGGACCGGGTCCGCCGCTGTCTTTAGGCCCCTTGCGCCGCTGCTTGCACGGGCTGAAAACGTGTCTTTCTTCGCGCTGAACAACCCTTTCACGATGAAGAACAAGGCCGCGGAATTAGACCTGAGGCTGTGTCACACGCCCACTATCGAGCAGTTGGCGGCCATGTATCTTGCAGAACTCAAGCGGCGACAGCCTGAGGGCCCGTACCTCATTGGCGGCTACTCGATTGGCGGTGTGGTGGCCTACGAGATCGCACGGCAACTGCTCGAGGAAGCCGACGTGGTAGAAAAGGTATTCCTAATCGACACGGCCTGTCCTACCTTTGCTACCTCTCTATCGAGCGCCCTGGTCGACCATCTAGAGTCGATTGGGGATTTCTCAGGCGTAGACTACGAGGGCAGGGACTGCCAGATGAAGAATGACGGCCTGCTTAAGAGCTATCACTTTACGCAGGCGAGGCGACAGCTGGCTACGTATCAGGCGAGGCCGATACCGGGTCGGAGGGTCCCGCACTTTGTGCTCTTCTCGGCGCGAGAGGGAGTCGACAAGCAGAACCGAGTCGCCCGGCCTCTATTCACGCACAAAGAGAAGAGAGTTGCTCAATGGTTCTTGGACGATCGTCCCGAAGGGTCACTTGGGTGGAACGAGTTTCTAGGAAGCTCGGTAAGTGTAGTCCGTGCTGATGGTAATCACTTTTCCATGATGAGAGCACCAAACGTAAGTCATTCAGCTCATCTACCCCTATTTGTTGTAGTTATATTACTAATAGTAGTTATCTGAAATTAGATGACTGGGTGGGGGTTAAAGCTGATTAAGCTTTTAGAGTAATGGCTTGTCCGCTTGTTCTCATATTATAACCTTAATAACACCCTATTGAGTAAGACAGGATAGATAGATGAATGGATAGATCGATAGCTAAATATGTGTTATGCGTCTGCGCATATGCGGCTCTGCGCATGTCACGTGGCGCACTAGCGCACTAGCGCACGCCTGTAGATAGCTTCCTTTTCCCGGCCCCTATTCCTTCTTCTTTCTTTGGTTTAGAATTGCACATTATTGGGCCACATAAACAGTGTCTACCACTAGTGAATTCCCTTGTCGTATGCTTGTCCGCCGTTCCCTTCGAGTAGCCTGGCTATGTTGGTGCGGGACACGGGGTTGCATGCAGTTTGAAAACTCTAGCAACTAGACCGTAGTCATGTCAGTTTAGGCAGTAAGTCTTTCTTTAACACGTGAGCTTACAACTGTCCAAGCTGATTCAGGCGTTTTCACTTTGATACTGATAATAGCTGCTCTTTTAGTACTTAGTGAAAACAATCTTAATCTGCCATCCTGCAATGGTGCTCTAGCACTGGATAATAAGGCGCGGAAATAAGTGTATTGCATTGTTTTGTCTAGCGCATCAACAGTGTACGGCCTTCAGCCGCTTTAAATACACCTTAAATAGTCCTAAAGCTAAGAATAACTGTAGTTGGTGTTACGATTCCCTGAGCCTCGTATTCTAACCGAGCGAGCTCGGCATCGCTCGTAGCATTGCCTTGGCATGGTAACCATGGCGCTAGGCCTAATCGGGAAAGGCTAGGGGGACCCTTTGTGTATTTATACTAGAGCTCCCTCTTACAGAGAGCTCTCCTTTTCTCCTTGTCTTTTCTTCTTGATTCTGAGCGTAGCTTTAGGCCCAAATACAAAGCTATCTCCTGCACCGTATCAACCTTTGGCAAGCCGTAACAGTTGGCCCTAAAGGCCGAAGATACTTAGGGTTAAAGCAGCCCTAGTGATAGTAATAATAATGTATTTAACGTCTAGAGTGATGAGGGACATGTCGGACTATGCTGACATAGTTAATACTAATGTTGAAATAATCAAATCATAATCTTATTACTCACTGGTCTATAGCTACAGTAAAACCTCTCTATAAGGACAGTGTGCGAAAAAATAATCAAGTTAATCGATTTTTAATCAATTAAATCAATTAAAATTAGATTAGATTAGATTAACTAATTTTGACCTTTGATTAGATTAAGATTTAGAGTTAATCAATGATTTAATCGATTAACTTTTGATTTATTAAAGGAAATTCTATTATATTCTTATATCTTTTTATATATCTCCTCCTCTTTATAATTACTTTATATTAAAGAAATTCTCCGCGTTATTAACTATCTCCTTTAGTTCGTCTTTCTTCTTTATATCGATTATAAAACCCTAGCTTTTTAATAGACTAATAGTCTCGAAAGTGTCTTTATTAAGCCTATTCCTTAGCTTATTAATAATTAGAGCTCCTAAACTAAAGAACCTTTCAGAGGGCGCGGAAGTAGCCGGAATTTGAAGATATTTTCGTACTAATAGAGATAATACCGAGTATTTATTTTTATTAATAGCCCAATAGTTTAAAGGCTTAACCTTTATATAATATTAATATAAGAAATAAATATATAAATTAAGAATTACTTATAGTAATATTAAATCTCCTTTCCTTTAGATATACGTCTAATTCATCGAATTCTTCGTCTTCTTCGTTTATATATATATTAAGATCTTCCTCGTCTAAAGGTATAATCTCCCTATTAAGCATAGGGAGATCTATGTTAGCCTTTGCTTTTAGACTATTTATATTAATATTTATATATCTTATAGAAGATAAAAGACTTACAAGTTATATTCCTCTCTTAGCTTTCGCTTAATATCGCTTATAATTCCGTTATTAAGTCCTAATAAACTTAATCCGTCTACTTTAATTCGAGGATTAAGTATTAAGCTTATATATAAAGCCTTATTATACTCAGTAATACCGGATTTCGGATAATACTTCCGGAGCTTAGCGATTCCTTTATTAATAGCAAAAGTAAAAGGTTCTTATAAGTATATATTAATATTTAAGCTATATAAATAAAAGAAGTATTTACTATATTAAATTCGTTTTTAATAGTCTCTAGCTTAGTATATATCTTATATACTTCAGGGACTAAATAATATATAGTCGGGTATTTCTCGGCTTATAATTTCGTTATAATTTTAACGAATATATCGAAGATTCGTAAGCACTTTCGTATATACTCTAATTCTCCTTCGCTAAGAAGTAATATACTTCTATACTTCTTAAACGATCTACTATTAGAAGTAGATATAACCGCTGATATAGCAGGCTATATATTAAGGAAATTCTTAAGCATATTAGCTGTAAAAGACCACCTTGTTTTTTAATCTATAATAGTAATAATATTAGTATATATTTATATAATTAATAGATTAATAACTTACTTAGTTGCGGAAAGCGAGGATTTTTAATTTCTAAGGCCTCTATATGCCTTTTTAAGGCTATATTATTCTCTCTTAAATATTTAAGGCCTAATATAATAATCCGGATCTTTTTCCATAAAGAAGTATCTATTATAATTAATATATATCTTATAATAATAATAATAATAATAATAATAATAATAATAATAATAATAATAAAAGCAATTCACTTACTATTACTTAACTCCTCTTTTCTATTATTCTCGATATTAACTATATCTCCTCTATCGTCAAGTTCGCTATAAGCGTCCTTTATAATATTCTTTAATATATCTTGAACGACAAGATTAAACACGTGAGCTAAACACGCTATATCTCCTTAAAATTTAATTCCCTTTATATCGTAGTCTTTAATAAAAGCCTTTATAAGGGTATCGTTCGAGCTAGCGTTATCTCGGGTAATACTATGAATAATTAGTTAATTATATCTTACATAAAGTAAAGGAATATTATTTTACCTTATAATATTATCTTGAATATTCCACTCTTCTAAGGCTTTAGATAAGACCTTAAACATATATTTTCCGGAGTGAGGTTCGCTTAGATAAGCCATACTAATAGCGTGTGATTTGAGCTTAAAGCTACTATTAATATAGTGTCTAAAATAAAAGTTAGTATTATCATTAATAATATAATTAAAAAATATTAATATTATAAAATAAAACTTACATAGTAACCCCTAAATAAGAGTCTTAATTTATAGCAGTCCAAGCGTCTAAAGTTAAAGAGAAATATCCCTTTTCTTTAATATTAAGATTAAGATCTTCTTAAATTATATCTCTTCTTTTTTTATAAATACTATTTAAGTAATCGTGAAGTATCTTATTATAAAGAAAAGGAGATTGACTAATAAGTTAATATAAATAATAATAAATTATAAAATATAAAAAAGACTTACTCGTTTAGATAAAAAGTTAATTCTCTAAAAAAAGTACTTGAAATACTTCTAAAAGAAAGATTATTTTCGATAATAAATCGTATTAATAGCGACTTATATTTCTTCGAATTAAAAGCTTCTTTAATAGGCGAAGCAGGCCTTTTAGTACCTCTTAGGGAGCTAAAAGCCTGAGTTATAATAGCTTAACTACTACTACTTCCTTAACTAGAAGTCTCTTCGAAGTCGGAATTATTTAATAATTAATTAATACTTTTACTTATATTATTATAAAAAGAATATTATTAACTTACTAGATTCCGAGTCTAGCCGCATTAAGACTCTTCGAATATTAAAAGCCTTATAATTAAACTTATAATAAGTAATATAATTACTCGTAAAATAATTAACTCTCTGGCCTCTAAAGACCTTTTTATATAAATTATTAGTATATATATATAAATAAAGTAGATTTTAATACTTACGTGCAACCTTTATATAAGCACTTAATAGTGACTAATCGAGGCTCCGTAGGGTCCTCTCTAAGAGGCTCTAAAGTCTTAGAAAAGAGACCTTTCTCGAAAATAATAGGTTAATCTTTAATATTAATCTCAAAGTGTCAGGAGCAGAATAGAGGGTAAGCTTACGGCTTAATCGGGCCTAGTGCGGAGGCTTAGCGGAGGCTGGGGACTCATGTACTTAGAGGGAAATCACTCCTAGTCCCCTCTTACTTCCTTAAAGATCAGTTTGAATTACAACTGTCGTGGCACTCTACCTTGTGAACCTTACACAAAGTCAGGAGCGTTTTGAGCTCTATTAATAGAGATAGCTGTTTAATAACCGGTAGTAGACATAATAGAAGTAAATATATATAACTTATATGTAATAATATATAACTTATATATAATAATATATAAATATATAAAAGTAAAGAGTAAGATAAGTATATAAATAGTACTAAATATCGATAATCTAAAGAAGATATTTCGATTACGACAAGGAAGTAAAGGTTCTTATATATAAATTATATACTTTCTAAAAGAATCTACTTAAATATCGATTTTTAAGCGTATTACGAATAAATTTATTAATTTATAAGTATTAGAAATCAATAGAATAGAATAAAATTATCTAGAAAATCTATTAGAAATCTACGATTAGAAAGCGTATTCTAATTATTTCTAATAGTTTCTAAATTATATAATATTAATAAGCTATTATTATTAATAAAAACTTGATTTCTAATAATAAGTTCTAGTAATTTCTACTTTTAGAAGACTTAGTACTAGAATCTCGCTTCAAGTGGCGAGGGCCTAAGCTTAGAAAGGATAGCTAAGCGAAGATCTAAGCCTAATGCGTGCTAGTCGGAAGTCACGTGAGTTAATCGATTTTTAATCAATTAAATCAATTATAATTAGATTAGATTAGATTAACTCTAAATTACCTTTGATTAAATTAGATTAACTCGAGTTAATCTAATCTAATCTAATCATTTCGCACACTGTATAAGGATCCTCTATATAAGGATACCTGATATATAAGGATAGATTCTTCGGTCCCGCAAAATTTTTGCAGGTAATTAAGGATAACCTTATCGATAAGGATATCCTTACGATTTCTTGGTCCCAATCCTTAATTCCTAGTAAAAATATAGTGATTTTGGATTCAATTGCAGCTTTCACAATGGAAAATTCATCTCAAATGAAGAGGCGTCAAGCCCTGACCGATACCGATCGACTTTGTATTCAAAAGCGCAACAAGACCCACCCCCCTGAGCATCAATCTGAGCTAGCTACTTGGTATAAAGGCGAAACCGGTCGCCAGCTTACTCAAGGTCGGATCTCAAAGGTCCTCTCCTCTCACTACGATTACCTCGACAAGAAAGACCCTAAGAAGGATAAGAAGGAGTTACAAGCAAAGCGGACGTCTTGTCACGAAGACGATATTTGATAGCTTGAAAAGAATCGTATTGACAAAAAGAATTATAAGCTAAAGAGAGAAGAAGGAAGGGAGGGAGGCATGCAGCCTAAGTAGCTATAAGTAAACAAACAATTTCCCCCTGGCCTAGCACTAGTTCCCGCTTATAGCGCGCAGTAGCGCATTGCATCCTCATCTCCTGGTATCACGTGACAGATCACGTAACTGTTGAACCACTTCCTAACACGTCTACAGGTGACTGGCCAGAACTTGAGGCTACGCTCTTTGAGTGGCAGCAGCGTATACAAGACAAGAAGGCAGTGATAACTGGTGATCTCTTAAAGGCTTAAGCTAAGCTATTATGGGGACGTCTGCCACAGTACGAAGGGATGTGTGAGGGAATAATCAGGTGACTTTTATACTTTGTGAATAGTCTCACTTTATGAATATTATATAAATAGCTTAAGTCAGAGATTTCCTTACGAATGTCTTTCTCTCCTTATAAACAATCATTTTACCCAAGTCGCATTCGACCTCGTTCATGCTCTTGTACCGTCACACGGTACCATTCTTGAAATCCTTTGGGTAAACGTCCTTGTCGCATGTTCCCTCGCCCTTCGATTGATCTGCATTCCTCAGTTTCGTGCTTTTCTCCAGTATATCAATCCGAAAGTACTCGAATTCCTTCCTACCTCCGCGAATACAGTTAGAGAATGGGTACTCCGACAGTACAAGAATCGAAAGGAACAGATGAAAGCCAAGATACACTCTGCAAGGTCAAAAATCCATTTATCTTGTGACCTCTGGACCTCACCGAATTCATTGGCCATCCTTGGAGTTATTGCACACTATGTCGACGAAGACAGGGCTTTACAACACACCAATCTTGCGCTTAAGAGTATTATTGGAGATCATTCTGGGGAGCAGTTAGCTATAGCGATTATGGAGGTGCTTACGGATTACGGCTTTACGTCAAAACTTGGGTTTATTGTCTCTGATAATGCTACATCAAACGATACGATGATGCGAGTCCTTCAGCGTGGTAGAGTACACCTATTTACCTACTTTTAAACTTAGCTAATACAATTTAAACATTTAGAACTCCTCAAAGTCAATGGCGACTTAAATACGATGCAAAAACCCACCGAATTCGTTGTCAAGGTCATATCCTCAATCTTTGTACTCAGGCTTTCCTTTTCGTTACCGATTCCGACAACCTTGAAGAGCTCGCCGATGGGACGAATAAGTATGATATATCGTTGGCAGAGATCAATCAATGGCGTCGGCAAGGTCCCCTTGGTATGCTACATAATCTGGTTGTCTATATTCAAGGTTCTATTCAGCGGGAGCAGAAATTTTGGGAGCTGAGTAGGGATCTACGTCTGTCTCGAAACAACGATACAAGGTGGAATTCCCGGTTCAAAATGATTAAGACTGCAATCAACCTACGAGAAGCACTTGACGAGTTCTGCGACATACATGCTGAGGAGTCGATGTATGGCGATATTCTTAGTAGTGATGACTGGAACACGCTTATGGAGATCAAGTCCTTTCTTGAGAAGATTGAGCATGCAACAAAGGCTCTAGAGGGTTCTAAGGCTTGTATTGATCTGACTCTTCCTAACTTCGAGTTTATTCTGAAGATTTTTGAGTCTGCAAAGATACTGAACGCTGACAACGATATGATCGCTCCTATGATCAACTCTGGCTGGTCCAAGTTCAACAAATACTACGAATTGAGCGATGAATCGCATGCCTACGTTACAGCAGTTATACTCAACCCTCGTCGTAATTGGAAATGGCTAGAGAGGAAATGGTCGGATACACAGGGTGAATGGCTGAAAGATGCAAGAGGAGAGTACAGAAGGTCTGGGAGGCCGAATACAAGCCGGCGACTACTATGCTTGATGCTCAAATTGCTCAATCGACTTCAAACACTTTTCTTTCCGATCTTTACGACTCAGACGAGAACGATTTCGCCCAACGTGATGAGTATGATACCTATTGCGCATCTCCTCCAGTCAATGTTATCGATGCATTACAATGGTGGTTGGAACCAACACAGCAAAAAGCGTTCCCTAATCTTAGTAAGATGGCAATCGACTACCTCTCTATTCCTGCTATGTCTACAGAGGCAGAGCGCCTCTTTTCAAGTTGTAAGATCACTCTTACCGACCTGTGACGATATAAGAGCATAAACGAGGTCGAATACGACTTGGGTAAAATAATTATTTATAAGAAAAGAAAGAGATTCGTAAGGAAATCTCTAACTTAAGCTATTTATATAATATTTATAAAATAAGATTATTCACAAAGTATAAAAGTCACCTAATTATTTTCTTATATATAGTCTTCTCTTACTTTATTACGTCTGATTTTTTCACGTCTTTTCCAGCTTATAAGCGAGCATTTTGTATTTCTTATTTTATAAGTTTAAGTTTCTTTTTATAACGTTTTTTAAACTCTTTAATAGTTATATAAGCGTTAACGACGTTATATAATAGCTCTTATATTATTTTCTTAATATTAAAGCCTTTTTATAATATATAGTATTAAAAGCTCTTCTACTTTATACGTCTCGAGTCCAGTATTGCTTTAATCGCCTAGAGTTTCTTTTCCTTTTTATTTAGCGTTATTAATAGTAATAGCGGGTTATATTAGCTAAGAAGTAAGTCGTTTAATAATAGCCGTAAAAAGTTAAAATAAAACAAATTATAAATTAAATCTACTTTATATAATAATTTTAATTAATAAGAGTATAATTTTAGTACGCGCTTAATTCGAAAAAGGCCGATAAATTTTTAGTTTAACTTTAATATAAGTCTTATTAAGTTAATATTACGTATACTAAGTAATACCTTATTTCCGACTCGATATACTGGCGCCGGAAATCTGTTTGTATTAATAAATTACTTTTATAAAGCTTAAGCTAAGAGTAAGTTAATACGAAGCAATTCCGTAATCTTTTATATTTTAATAATAAAGTCGTTGTCCTTATTATTACGTTTTACTAGGTCTTTAAAAGCTACGCGTAATATTGCTCGAGGGGGGCTAAAGCTCATTCGAAAATAATAACCTGCGTTCGTAAAAAATAAAGATATTCTTATTAAATTATTAATAATATTACGGGCTGCGAATTCGGCTAATAAAAGTTACTTATTTTAATCGTCTTAAATAAAGCTAATATATTAGCGAAGGTATTACTTAAGGAATGAATTAGCGTTTTCCGTTTAATTATTAGTTTCGGGGTAATATATTATAAAAAGGCTAATATTAATTTATAAACGGTAGTAAATTGCTTTTCAGAATTCCGAAACGAATAATAATCTTTTATTAGAGATAATTAAGTTAAGTAATTTATGAAGTTTTTATATATTTCGTACAAAAAGATTTACTAAGTTATGTGTTTTTATATCGGTCTTATAAGGCGTAAAATATTTGTCTTTTAATAACTTATTAATTATAATTATAATTACGTTAAATTTACGGGCGGTAAGTTAAATTAAGCTAATAAAATCAATAAATAAGTTTCTTTATCTTTATAAAGGAATTAAGAGCGGTTTTAATATCTTTTAATACCGTAATTAAGAGGTCTTATTCCTTAAATACCCGTAGTAATTACGTATAAATTATCTTATATTAAAATTAAGCTTCGGCTATTAATAAAAGCGTAAAATGAATTCGTATAACTTATTTTTTCCGAAGTGGCCTGATTCGACGCTATTATAAGCGAATTAAGTGAGAAAAGTCCGTAATTCGCTTTTAAGTACGTATAATCTCTTTTGAAAATATAATCGACTTTTATTTATTATATATTTTAATAAGAAAACTTCTTTTAAGTGAGAGATATTATAAGGTTTAAGCATTTCGTTCTTAATTTTTATTTATTATTTGTTATCTTCGTAGCTTTTATTGAGAAGTCTAGTAATCTTATAATCGATTAGCTTTAGCTAGATTTCGTTAAGTATAACAGGATATAATATAATTTCTTACTCTTAAGAGAAATTTATAAAGAGCTTTAAAAGCTTAGGATTAAGCTTAAGTTATTTTTATATTAAAGAATTAATATTATAAAGCTTAAGTAGTAATTATTATTAATATTAAATGCGGTCGTCATTTTCATCTTTTAATAAGTCTTGCGATCTCCGTATAAAAGAATTAGGTTTTCCGTTTTATTTTCTTAATATCGATTTAATAGCGAATTAAAATTATAATAAAAATTCGCTTTATTTAACTTAACGTCTTAAAAGTTACTTAATTGTTATAAAATATAAAAAGTTAATATAATCGGTAATAATTATAATTTAGTAATATATGCCTTAAAGTTCAGGTCTTTAATATTTAAAGCAGCGTATAATAATTAAAAGTCCTTTATTATAGATTTCGTAATTACACTCGGTGAAATCGTACTTTTTAAATATAAAAGCGATTAAGTATAATATTCCTTAATTGTCTTCTTAAGAAAAAATACCTAAAGATATAAAATCGAATATATTATATTCGATAAATACTTCTTTTATAAGGTCGAAGTATTTAAGGATTAAGATTAAAGTAAAGCTGTTTTTAAGTATATTAAACGCTTCTTAATAAAATAAAGTCTAATTCTATTTAATTAGCTTCCGTATTAAGGCGACAAGTAGTCGTATAATACGCGAAAATCCTTTAATAAATCGTTTATAAAAATTCGAGAATCTTAAGAACGCTTAGACGTCTTTTATATTAATAAGGGCTTTTTAGTTAATAAAATAATCAACTTTTTTTAAGTTTATTTATATTTTAATAATTAAGATAATTATACTTAAATATTTACTTCGGTAATCTTGAATTCGCATTTCTTAATATTAAGTTACAGGCCTGCGGCTTCGAATACTTAAAGCACTAATTTAACGTAAAGTCTGTGAAAAGCGAAGTCGTTTAAATAAATAAGAATATCGTCGATATAAACTATATAATATTTATTAAAGAATAAGCGTAAGACTTTGTTAATTCGAGCTTGAAAGGTAATTAAGGCGTTTAATAGTTTAAAAGGTATTATTATACTCTTAAAGAAACTATATTTTATATTAAACGCCGTTATTTATTCCTAACCCTCTTTAATACGTATTCGATTAAACGTAGCAATAATATTAAATTTAATAAAATATTTAGCTTAACTTAATTAAGAAAGAGTCTCTTAAATTAACGGCAATAAGTATCGGTTTTTAATAATTATAAAATTTAGTACTCGGTAATTTACGCAAAAACGTAAGCCTCTTCTTAGTTTCTTCGCAAATAATACTAGTAAGGCCGCTGAAAAAGTATTAATACGTATAAAACCCTTATTAAGATTTTCTTAAAAGAATTTCCGGAAGATAAGAAATTCGTTTTCGAATATTTTATATAAAAGTTTATAAAATAAAGTTATATTTAATTAAAATTAAATCTCGTAATCGCAATCTCGGTAAAAGGGAAGTTTATCGGCCTTTAATTAGTTAAAGAGATTAAAGAATTCGTAATAATAATAGAATACTTTTATTATAAGATTAATTAAAGTTTTAAGTTTAAAAGCTCTACGTATATCTTTAAGTAATATACTTAAAAAGTATATATTAATAATTATTTATTAAGAAATTCGAAGGCCTTAAGGTTTTCGGTCTTAAGATTAAAAAAGGGTATAATTATCTTGAAATTAAAGCTTTCGCTTTATTTTTTGCGTATTAATAAGAGTAAAATTAAATTAAAATACGTTAAGTTTTATAAACGTAAAAACTTTTATAATAATCCCGAGTTCGGCAAGCTTCTTATTAATTTCGTATAGAAATAATAAGAATATATTAACGTCGTACTTTTCGGATAATATATAGAATACCGCTGCGCCGACCTTTTAAGGAATTAATAAGTATAAAAATGTAATTATAATTATTATAATTAATAACGGGGAAGCTCTAAGAATTATTAGTTAATATTACCCCTTTTCTATATAATATTTATAATAATAATCAGAGTTAAAAGTAAGTATATTCGCGTTCTAATTAACGTTTAAATTATAGTTTATTAATTATAATTTTCCGAATATAATATCGTACTTTTTAAGCTTTATTACGTAAAAGAGCATCTTTTTCTTATATTTTTTAATTTTTATGTCGAGTTTTATTACGTAAGTAATATCGCTAGCTAAGAAAGATCTTCTATCGACTACATTTAATCGGCGACGGTTTCGTAATTTATAAAGCGTGAGTTTATTAATATACGCAAAAGATTCGTCTATAAACTCCTTTTTAGTAGCGCATAAGTTAAATATTAATTTAGTTTTAATTAAGGTGGAATTCTCTTTAATTAAAGTATAAAGTAATAATAAATAAGCTTTACGTACTGCTCTTTTTATATCTATTTAAGGTCTGCGACCGGAAGCGACATCTTTCGCGCTTTAAGTAATACTACTTAAATTTATTATATCTTTATTATTAGCGGTTATTAATTGCGAAATAATAATTAAATATAAGCTCGGAGTATAATTAGTTAAAGAATTATTAGTATTCTTTTTAAAATAATTAACGTTAACTTAACGGCACTTGTTATTATAAGTATAAATAAAGTTTATAAATTAAATAAGTTTAGTAAGAACGTCTTTATTTTTAATAAAAAAAAGTCTTTAAATAATATCGCTATATAAAGCACGTCGTAAATAAGCGATAAAAGCCCCGTTATCCTATTCGGTAAGCTTTATAATAGTATGTTATTTAAAAAGGAATATAATAAAGGATTTATGACCTTATTTTATATTGAAGATCTTGAGTTACGCGGTAGCTTTAGCGTTAATATTATTAAAAGCTGATTTAAGGATTTCCTTAATAATATTAATATTATTAAAAAGAATTACGTTATTCTTAATATTATAATTAACTTAGTCGTATGCCTTGCCTTTAAAGCATAAGACGACATATCTTATACGTTAAGGCTCTGAGCTCTACTAGTCTTTATTTATTTCGAGCTTTAACTCGAGTTATTAAAGGAAGTTCGGTAAGAAGACGGGGTCCTCGCCTGTAAAGGCGTTAAGGTTTAAGTATTTTAATATATAACGTAAAGCTCCCCTTAATTAAATAATCTTTAAGAGAGTTTCGTTTTTTATTATTAAGCGAATAATTATAATATTTTTATTACTTTTAGTAATAAAAGTATTTTTTAAGTAAATTTATAAATTATTTATATTCGTCTAAAAGGCGCGGAGGGTTTCGATAATCGCTTATATACCGTATACGGCGTTGTATACGAGGAAGACTTCGTCGATGAAGCCTATTAAATTAATTATAAAAGCGGCCCTAAATGATTCTCTAATATTATTAGCGTTAAGAAATAATATATGAGGTACTCGATCGATAAGAGGGATAATAAGAGTAATAAGGGCATCTGCCGTATCGTTGATATTATTATTATTAGTTATAATAGATTTAATTAGTTTCGTTAGTTTAATAGCAAAAGGGAGGCGAAAAAGTCTATATATAAAGGTATTAAATAAAGTTTTAGTGCAATAATAATATTTGGTAAAGAACTAACGATAATCACGTCGAAGATAGTAATATACCGAATCGTGATATAAGTAAATAATATATAACGGTACAAAAGCATGAACGAGGTCGAATGCGACTTGAGTAAAATAATTATTTATAAGGAGAGAAAGACATTCGTAAGGAAATCTCTGACTTAAGCTATTTATATAATATTCATAAAATAAGACTATTCACAAAGTATAAAAGCCACTTAATCATTCCCTCACACGACCGTCGCAATCGACTTGGCCCAGACCTCCTTGAGGCATTGGAATGTCTTAAATCATGGCTAAAGATCACTGATAGGGAGGCACAAATACTAGAAGATTTGATCGAGTCAAGGGAAGGAGGAATAGAGAGTGAAGGGTGGAATATACCAAGTGATCTAGGTAGGGGAATCGACGATGAGGTTGATGGTTGAATTTTATTTTTTTAGGGGGCGTATTGGCAATACATACTGGCAATATATAATATGGTGTAATAAGACTCATTATTTTGGTAATATAGTGTAATATAGCAAACCCTACACTGCAGTATTATTGCCAACTTTAATTATTGCCAATATATTACACTGGCACACTACTGAAAACACTGGCAGCTCAGGACTCCTCTACAATGCGCCTTCTCCACTCTATCAGCCTTGAATTCGAGGAATGCGAAATCAAGGAATTCGAAATCGGACAGGAGGACAATCCAAAGTACGCGATCTTGTCTCACACATGGGGCAGTCCAAGCGAAGAAGTATCGTTTCAGGAGCTTCCACACATGCGTGCCGCGACTCAAGGGCAGAAGCTTGGGTTTTACAAGATCAAACGTTGCGGAGAGGTCGCTGCGGCTGCGGACATCGACTACATTTGGGTCGACACTTGCTGTATCGACAAAACCAGCAGCGCGGAGTTGACGCAGGCTATTAATTCCATGTACTTCTGGTACCAACAAGCGGAGGTCTGCTATGTATACCTTGCAGATGTGTCCTCTAGGGAGCTGGCGAAATCTGGTAATCATCCTTCTTTTTGCAATAGTAAATGGTTTACCCGTGGATGGACTCTTCAGGAGTTGATAGCGCCGAAGGATGTCTACTTCTACTCCAGTGAATGGGAATTGATTGGCAAGAAAGACGATTTGCTCAAGGTTCTCCATGAAGTCACTGGGATTTATCCTGGAGCTCTGAATGGTACGCCAATGAAGCGGTTCTCTGTCGCAGAGAGGATGTCCTGGGCAGCGAAGCGCGAGACAACTCGTTCCGAAGACATGGCGTACTGTCTGATGGGCATTTTCGACGTCAACATGCCACTGCTCTATGGAGAGAGGATGAAGAAGGCATTCATTCGCCTTCAAGAGGAGATCATGAAGAGCTCGGACGATCAGTCAATTTTTGCCTGAGTAGATGAAAAGGCAGCATCAGATAAATGTTCGAGTTTGTTGGCTACTGATCCGAAGTATTTTCTCAAATCGAAGAACATCGAGTCAATTGGTGTTTGGGCAAAAAGTGATCCATTTGAGACTACCAACAAAGGCTTGAGAGTCCAGCTCTATCTCGCGCCGATGGACGAAGATGGAAAATGCATTGCTTGCTTGGATTGCCGGGAAGTAGGTCAGCAGAGACCTACATTCGCAATTTCATTGCAACGTCTTAGGGGACTTGATAACGAATGGTCCGAAAGTTCCACTGCCCAGTTCGCTAGGATTCAGTGTGCGAGTCTCCTCCGGCACAAGCACGACTTGAAGCCACAGAATAGTGGGTACAGGACGATATACGTCAGACAGGACCAGGAACTAGACTCCCAAAAGCAGTTGTCGGGATATGTCCGTTTGATGATAAATAAAGCGCAACCATCTCCAGGCTGCGTTTATCCCTTGTCGCAATGGGATCCTCTGACAGGATTGTTTAAAATGAGAAAAGAGCATAAGGTTGATTTTTCGAAACATTCGAAACAAGGAGCTGCTCTGTTTACTCAAAGTGAAAACGACTATCTTGTTATTTTTGGGCTCACGCAGTCAGGTAGCCTGTGGAATATTGTGTGTTGGGCAGGTTCTGAAGAAAATCTGTTCCTGCCATACGAGTCCTACCAATGCACTAATAAGGAGCATGGCAAGTCGGAATTTGGGGGGAGAATGATGCAACCAGCACAAAAGACAATATTGAAAATAACGGCAATTTCGAAACGAGGCAAGCATTTCAAGACACCTATTTGGATCATTGAGGTGGACTCGAAGGAGGTGGCAAGATACAGTCCTCAACAAGAGGAATACATGGGCAGGTTTGGGACATCCGGTAGTAGTATTGGCCCCAGGTACTACTATGGATACTAGCTCTTAACCAAGATCCGAAAGTAGTTTAGCAGGGTTAAGGAATGGCTTACGGTACAAGTAGACATGCACAGGGATATAGTCATGAAACAGCCTGGTGTGGATGGCAGGGTTAAGACATGGTTGACGGTGTGAGGTAGCAAAAAACGGCTTGGGATAGACAGAAAGGCCAAATTTTTGATGATGCACTTATTTCCCTGTCATGGCTGTAAGGATGCGCCAGTTTCTAACCTGCCAATGGCTATAGGGATGCGCTAGTTCCGATAACCCCCTGGGTATTTTCCAATTGTAGCCAACGGCCTCGTGGCCGCAAAAAGTTCCAGAAATTTAACTATTTGGGATTCTTAAGTTACAAATCGGGGATGGAGACATACACCTGAAATAGTACTAGGGCCTATGCTTTTTGCGCCCTGGGCCTCTGTATGAAAGCGGATGGGTTCAACAGACAGCGTCGCATTTGGCGTCACTAAGTGGCAATAGCAGGCGACGCTGAATTTTGTGCCTCGAGTTGCTTCGAGATGAGGATACGAGCCCCAGTATCTTTCCACATTGCAGCATGAATCGGGGGGTCATCTTGGGGACCTTGTCCTTCTGTCGCCCAGTCCCAACGTGGGAGCACATACGGTCGAGGGAAGCGACGTTCAAAACGAGGATGGGGGGTATCAGATGCATGGGTGGAATACCACAAAGAAAATGGAGAGGTTGTCATCGAAAGTAGACATGAGGCGCATTGTATTTATGGGAAACAATTTGTGGATTATACAATAAGTAGCATTCATTGATATCCGTGGTATCATGGTATTCTACAATTTTCCCCCAACCCTTTGTGCCCAAAAATAACCACCCACGCAAAAATACGCCTCCCAATGCTGATAACCAGGCCTGACCACGGTTATGCAATTGCCTGTTCCTTCTCTCCCAGACGGTCTATCGCTCTGCTGAATGCATCTATCATCCCATCGTATATTATATTATGGTCGTGGAATGTGCCTGTGAAAATATCCCCATCTCTGATTGGGAAGAGAGCGGTTCGAAGCTCGCGAGCTAGCGGCTTGAGGTTCTCGAACTTCGGCGAAAACTCCGCGATGACAGTCTTAAATCGGTTTTTAACAACATAGCCCTGCTTAATATTGGCAATTTCTGTATATGTCCTAGTATATCAACCTCGCAGTATATTTGTCTTTGGTCTTATTAGCTTAGTGGGTTTTGGCCTGCCGGTACCTTCGTAGCCATATCGAATGCACATCCATACGAAGACGTAGAAAAATGACTCGAGGTCGTGCCGATATATGTGACCTTTGCCTTTAAGAACCTCGATCGCCATGAACTGCATAGTGCCAGTTCGGTGACGAGCCTCACTCGGCATGCTGTCCAGCTCCTTTGCCAAGTCCAAGTCAATTAGTCTTCCTTTTGGGGCTTCGGCAGGGAGTACGGTGATGATAATATTATTCTTAGAGATATCTTAATAAAGAATCTTTTTATCTTTAAGTAGCGACTTATGGCCTTGGATAGTATTGCGTAGCGCTTCTAAAAGCTCTTTGACCGATTGATATTTATGGAGAGGCCGTCCAGCTGGTAAAGTTATTAAGCAGTAGTGCACTCGGTTGCCATACGTCTTACTTTCGCCGTTTGTCAGACTATCGGCTCCGGCTTCTTGAATACTGTCGATATTATTCCGTTGCCACTAATTCCGGCAGTTTACCAGACTGTCGACTACTGTTTCTTAAATACTAGGAGCGCCGATTGCGTCTAGCTCTAGCTGGCCTTCTTTGCGCACATTTGTCGCATTGGCATGATTACCGTCGGATTTGGACCTCTTTAGTCTGTTACCTCTATTAAGTCTTTTATTTCTTTTTCTTTTCTACTTAGAGGAAGAAGTTATGGCGCTACTTACACCGATTCCTAGGCTAACTAAGTGAGCTATATTGCTCTCTGACCTTTTCCTGAGGCTTGTTTTCGAGTACGCCTGGCTAGATTCTAGACTATTATCGACTCAAAAAGCTTTCTTTGACGGCTTTTGTGGCGACTTAAATTTCATGGCTCGTCGCAAATGTGAGATAGTGTCTAGGTCGCCGTCAATAGTAATCTACTTATGATTAAATTATATAGTAATGCTCGTGACTCTTTTTTCTTTTGCCAACTTTAATAGTTCTCCCTCCCGCTGCCTTTTATTAAACGGCCAAGCGAACTTCATAATGTACCCTTAGTCTGTTGAGCCGGGTCTCCTTCCTCGATAACACGTTGTTCCCTGGCATACTATCGCTTTTGTCGAGGCGATTGGCTTGTCTTTTAAAGAGATCCTCACGTCTCGTGTGACGATATACTTGCCGTTGCTATTACGCTTAATAAACGTGTTCAAACCTAATTTTATATCGGATATCATCGTATAGCCGGCAAGGACCTTAATAAATCGCTCCGGCTCTTTGTGAATATCGAACTTCTTGGAGTTATACGTTTTAGATCTGTCGAATACTTAGAGCCGTATTATGTTTCTATAGATTATAAAGCCAGGCACGAATCGCCGCTCCGGTTGACTTTTAAACACTTCGCGTGTATACCCTGCCAATTGCACTAGTGTTTTTGCAGATCGATTCTTATTAGGATTTTGTTTGTGTTCTTTAATAACAAGTATATTAGACTAGTTGTGCTCGCCGTCCGGTAAGGCAGCGTCGGCGGGGGTGAGGAAAATGTTAAGCTTGCGATCAGCCTCCGAGCCCTTTAACACTTTGTTCGCTGATGTGTAGTTATTTGCGGCAAAGTCCGCTAAGAATAGTATCTTAAAACCTTATGAACCACTTAAAGAATGGACCTTGAGGTAAAGGCTCTGGCCACTCGCTCCAGCGCCCTTCTGTATACTGGGCTCTTGACCCTTTGTAGATATCCCTCGCGTTGTTTGTCCAGGACATTCCTTCGAAGTATCGCTCGTAAAAGCCTCCAATATCGTAGTAGACGCGGCCTGTGAGTTCCTCAAGTATCCGCTGGTCAACCTTATCGTGTGTTTGCTTAATCCCTCTCTGAGAAGCCGAGCTGGATCGTAGTGGCGTGTCGAAGACGGCTTTCTCGAAGGCAGTCGGAGGCGTGAGAGGATTTGTTCGCGCGACTAATTTAAATACGGCATACTAAATATCCGCATCATTCTAGGTCGGTGCATTAGGTTTATTCCGGACAATGTGGTCGATTAAAGGGATTGCCAATGCGATATTCAACTGGTTCGAATCCACCCGACCGTATAGAATACTAAGGTCACTAGCTAGGGTTCTGTCACCTATTTGTGAACGAAGGATACGGCTTACTAGTTGATTTTGCAGGGCTAGGATAAGGTCGAGCATATGACTTTTGACAACTATGTACATTAGTAAGGAACGTAATCCAAAGAAGTTGAGTCATACCTGCGGTGGCAGCCGTTGAGAAGACAATTTGCACTGTATCGGACGACAACGCGACACCAAGATCGGTACATGTCGATTCAAAGAGGCGACGGAAGGCGCCTACCTCTTCCTTGATTGGGTTGCTTCTGATTTTTTCTAGTTCGGAGGCGGTAGCCATGAAGAAGATCGTCAATGCCGTGATAAATAAAAGACGTGAATTAGGTGGAGGATTTCGGTGAGATTGTTACCGCCTTGATTACGAATAAACTACATTAGCTCTGGCTGAACAAGCGAGCATGCTGTTTTGGCCTCAGGCTTCACAGCGAAACATAAGGCGCTCCAATTGCGCCATCTGCAATCCCTTAAAATATGGGCAAAAGCGGCCCGGCCCTTCGTGCAGCAACTAGACGGCTGGTGATTCCCCGACCCCCCCTTCGAACCCAATATGTAGGCGGTGTGCCCGGGATCGTGTTGGAGCGTAAATCCCAATAGTAAACATCATAGAATCGTAGCCCAGGGCATCCGTCAAGCATTTATCGGATTCTATATTCGACAACTGGCCAGTTCGATCAATATTGCGTCCTCCTCGATATGTCTGTCCCTGCCGCCGCTGAAGCAGCCGCTACCACTGAATATAGCGCCAATCTTGCTGTCGCTCGCGCATCAAGGGTTGCATGGATTGCTTTCCGACCGCGTGATAATCAAGGTATCGTGCCTTTATCGCTGCCTCCTGAGGGGTCGTTTCCTTCGTTCGAGACGCTCAAATCTGCAGCCTGCAAGCACGCCGAGTTAGCTGGGTGGTGTATTATTGAAGGAAGGGGCGCTGATAAGAGGAAAAACAGACACCGCAAATTCCTGGTCTGCAAGCACACCTACGCGTACGATGGGAGGAAGTTCAATGAGACATACCGGAAGAAGGAGAAGCAGTCCAAGAAGACGGACTGTCCTGTCAAAATGAAGGTCAACGAGAGACCTGATGGTACTTGGCAGTTGCGCTGGTTGGAAGGCAAATGCAGGCATAACCACGATATCAACGATCGAGCTTCGTACCATGAACACCGCCAGTTGAATGACGCTCAAAAGCGCCTGATCGATGCCAATCAAGCTGCTGGTATTAGCGCTCTCGAACTAAGGTAGCTCTCGAAGCTCAACACCCTGAGATTGATATTATCTCCCGAGATATCTTCAACCACACTGCGAAGGTAGCTAGGGAGATGAGGCAATGGAAGGCGCCAAATCAAGCGTTTATTGATGAGCTTAGTGCGTTCAAAGAGAAGGGAGAACTCATCTTTGAATACACGATTGATCCTATTACTAGGAGAATTCAAAAGATGTTTATTGCGGATACTAGGTAAGTCGCTCTATAAGTAATTAGAAGTGAAATTTGAGCTAATATTTAAAACGAATAGGTCAGTTACTTACCTGAACGAAAACCCCGATATTCTCCTCCTCGATTGTACCTATAAGACGAACAAATGGGATATGCCACTACTCGATATACTTGGTGTTGATGGTCTTGATCAAGGGTTTACTGTAGGGGTTGTCTTCATGAATAGTGAGACAGAGGAAAGCTTCGATTGGGCCATAACGCACCTTAAGAATTGCTTCAAACCTGGCATCTTTCCTTCAGTAATTGCTACCGACTGCGAAGAGGCTCTTATTCAAGCCATCGAATCGAAGTTCCCTACAGCGCGTACGAAGACGGTGATTTGCTTTTGGCATGTCAGTATGAATGTAGTGAAACACTGCAAGCAATACTTCGAAACTGAGGAGGACTGGGAGCTGTTCTTGAAGGGGTTCAAAGCCTGCGTTTTTGCTAAGACCTTAGAAGAATTCGAAGATATTGTGAGAGAATGGAAGGAGGAGTTTCATTGGAACGATGGTAACCCTCACCTTACTAGGTCTAATCCAACACCTGAAGAAGTCAGAGAATGCGCTGAGAAGGACGAGCACCGATTAGCTCTTTTGTATTGTCTTGGGAAGTGGCTGGGGACTTACAAAACAAAGATCGTTCATGCCTACGTCGATCAGTTCTTCCATGGGGGAACTACAACCACTTCACGTCTCGAGGGAGCTCACCATGTATTGAAATGCTGGATTGGGAAGCCTTCACGGAATATGAAAGGTGTTTGGAGTGAAGTCAAGCTGGCAATTGACCATCAACTGTCAGAAATTCGAACTCATCGAGGTCAGCAAAAATCAGGGAATCTAGTCCGTACGCAAAACGAGTTTTTCAGCGCTCTTCGTGGCCATATTACTCCTCACGCGTTGACTAAGCTCTACAACCAGTGGACTATCTTCAAGGGTGAGGAAGACCGTCTCCGTAATGGAGATACTAGCTCTATTTGCTCAGGCAGTTACTGGCGCTCAATAGGAATCCCTTGTTGGCATATGATCAAGGCTCGACTTATGGAGGGGGAGAACTCTCGAATCCAACCTCTCGATTTCCATCCCCACTGGCACTGGTATAGACCTCCTCCTGGCGCTGCGCTAGTTACCTTACAACCTCTAATTCTCGACCCAGAAACACGGCAAAGACGTCGAACTGAAGAGTCAGATCGACGAGCTCAACAGCGCCGACACGCTGCAGTTCGACGAGCTCAAACTGGTCGAATATTAAGTCAATTCGAACAAACACAAACTGTCTTACGTCACTGCTCAGCATGTATCGAATGGGGTCACGATAAGGCAACTTGCAGAGGTTGTAGAGCGACAAATCACACTCGAAATTCGTGCCCTAACGTTCCCTACTCTCGACGACCTATGGAGTCTCTACAACATATGGAGTATATTCATAATCAACGCCAAGGTCGAGTACAACATGGACAGACAAGTCAATGGGTTAGCTCCCAGCAACCTATGATACTCGGCCTTAGAACACCGGGGCTGAGTTCACAGATGGGCATGCAATTCGGTCCAAGTCCTACCTATTCCGGCCGTCCGCAAGCAACCGAAAATACCTTCCTCCCCCTTCCTCCTCTATCGAGCGCATCTGCGATATTAGGCCATATGATACCGGGAATAGGTTCACAAATAGACTTGGATTTCTCTCAATATCACACCCAAATGGGGCCTCCTCCGCTATCCCAAGACGACTCTATTCCCGGTACACAATGCCCTCCGCCAAGTCAACCACAACAACAGTATAGATGGAATGGTCCCAACAATTCGTTTTATTAGATAATATATATGTGTTTGGAGTTCAGGGAGTAAAGGGTGTTTTTGGGCCTTTCAGCTACATTGCCGAAACATCACCACATAGTTATAATACACCTGTTTTGAGGCCAAATTGATGAAACATCTATGTGTTACAATCATCCTAATCGATCTTCACTTTAGGGTGATCTGTTCGGAAACCTCTGTCTTACCTATTTTCAATGTTCGCTATGTCCGGGGCATACGCGGTACATAATATTTGTATGGTAGTACTATACGAGTGTTGTGGGCCGGCAGAATCCAGGATAAGGGGGTCGGGGAATCCGGAGGGGGGGTCGGGGAATCACCAGCCCAAGTACGTCTTAAATTTATTATTATTGTTCATACACTGAACTAGCTATAAGCTATGTAGATCGCCGGGAGTAGTAGTACAGGAAAACCTTTAAAGGAATAAAACCTGCTCATTCAATCGTGTTACAGCAGGAGTAGGTGGTACAGGATTTTAAGGAGGGTAAAAAGAAGAAGGGGGCCCTTAGTAGGCCAGGTCAGGGGAAGGGATCGTCAAGGGTAGCTGCTAGGCTAAATTGTCGGAGGCGGGGGTTCTCACAAGCCAGCTTCCGGTGCTCTTCACCAGGGAGGGGTCAGAGACTAGCCTAATAAAGTAAGACCAATCCTCAGGGTCTTCCCTAGGCTTTGGAGGGGGAAGATCAGCGCGACGGTGTTCCTCGTAGGGGCAGGAGAGAAGGACATGTCGAGGGGTCTCGAGGCCAAGTCCACAGGAGCAGTCCCCAGACTCGTATCCAGGAACGTGGACTATGCTAAGGAAATGGCTAAAGCCCATTCGACCAGACCGGCACTGAATCAGGGCAGAGGACTCGGCCTTAGAGAGGTCCTTGTGCCGGAGCAGAGACTTGACGTTTGGGGGGTCCTCTTGTTGTTCCCAGATTGGGTTGGAGGGGCCATGGGCGGCCCAACGTCGGGTCCAACGCTCTTGGATATCAGAGGGGGAGGACGGAGGGGAGAGTCGGGAGGCAGGTACAGAATTATATTGCAAGTCAAGACTACAATATAAGTAGGGCTTCCGACACCCTACCACGCTTTCCCCCAGTTATTAAGACTATTGCCTCCAGGCTTCACTCTTTCCTAGTTCGGAGGGTTGGCCCCCTCAAAAACCTCCCCTCACGCCCTCTGTCCTGTTTGCTCCTTAAGCCTATATCAGCACACCATGCCTGCTGCCCTATATGCTCTCTCTATAGACCGACACGCGCATCCGTCCTCTCAAGCCACATAGAAGGTGTCTATTAGCTGCCAACCAGCTCTGTCGCCTCCATTATGTGCTACGCCTCACAGCAAGGCCGACCGTATCTGGCAGGAGTTGTGCCCTATACACCCCTAGCCAGGCAGCGTACGCACACGTTTCCCTCCTACTAACCAAAGTAGAGCGTCTGTTTTCCCTCCCTGCTATGCCCGTTCTCAACAACCTGCTGTGCCTGTTCTCCTACCCCCTGCTGTGCCCGTTCTCCTACCCTATGTCCCTTCCTTCGTAGACCTGTTGGACCGCCAGCGCTTCGCCTTTGAGTAGAGCCTGCCTCTGCAGTGAAGTTCCTCCGTACCGTGTACTAGGGATTCTGCCACAGAGTATTGTACTATGTATCGTCCCTCCAGATTTCCCAACCCTAATGCTCCCCGCCGCTCAATATCCAACACGCCATCGATTTCCGTTCGTAGTGTACTTGATTAACGAGAGCTTCGAGAATATTCTATTAACAAGAGCTTCGATCATTGCGATTAACGAGAGCTTCGGTAGGTCCTTCGAGTGACGTTTGGCGTGCGTACGTCGATCCATACCGTCTGGTGAAAACTCTGCATCGCTACCCCAGAGGTGTCCTATCCCACGACTAGGCACCGGTTCCACGTCGAACAAGTCGAGGGCCTGTTCCCTAGGTCAGGTAATCGTGTGTTGGATGGTTTTCATACCCGGTTTGATGGTAGTCCTCTGTTCTGTCGAGGCAGCTCGTCACTGCAGCCCTCTAGGCGCAACCCCTTCGAGCGACAGTCTGCTGCGACAGCGACGCCCACGACAGCTCCATCGAATGCGCTGGTCTCTCTTTGGCTCTCCAATATAATTGAAGGTTCGTAGCCAGCGCCGCGTACAGGCAGAGAGTTCGACTTTGCTGACCACGTCTTGAATTTGTGGTAAAGGAACTCCGAATTGTAAGGCAGTTCGAATCGCTATTCGATCGTCTCGAGACGTTGTTTGGATGGAGCTATTAAAAGGTAAAGAAAGAGTCTTGAGAATCGGGGATTTCAGGGCTAGGAGAAGCCATTTTGAGAGTATTCGGAAGAACGTACGAATATCGAAGTGTATTTGAGCCTCTATTCTTGAGTAATAAATACTGTACTGCTAATTACAATATCTAGAAGTTTCTACCCCTCTACTAAACCCCTGTAAACAAAAGGGCCACAAATGCGATTATTTCAGGGGGGGGATAGTGTCAAACACTGCGTGTATCAAGATCATGATAAATTCAAGATCATGATAAATTCAAGATCATGATAAATAGAACGATAATTGAGGTGCAAAGTTGATGCAATGTGTGTGTTCTGTGTATCAGAAATCAAGGATTTTCCCCCTATTTCGTGGGTGCGGCTGGGCACGGATTCCTGCAAATTTCGGCGCACAATTCGCCCGAAATCACATCCAAAATTAACCACCAAAGTGCCTAATTCAACACACCCCCTCTAACTCAAACGGCGTAGCACCGCAAAGGGAAGGCCATATTTTATTTTTAGGTCTTGTTCTCCCGTTGAATTAAATCATCGCCAGGCCTCTAGTGCCTTGAATTCACCTCAACAAGGACGGCCTGCAGACATTGATTCAAGCCGGATTAGAGAACGGTCATGAGCGAAGGATCAGCATTGTGGGCGTACCGTATATGTAATTTTACTATAAAGGGTCTGGAGAAAGCTGTATTCCAATGATACCAGGGAATTATTGTACAAATATATCAATCGTTTCCGATAAAAACGTTCCGTCTCATGTCTGTTTCCGGTGTCAACTCGTTCGTGTCAAAATGGGGTTGTTCTGTCAAGGACACACACATGGCGTAGTTGGCCGATATATAAATCTTGAGTAAGAATTGACTACGCCTAACTCTTAGAATTGATATGATCAATCGACGGCTACAATTCAACCACTTTGTACTACAAGTGTTATTCTGAGTAATAAGAACTGTTTTCTAGACCTTTGACTCCTTTGGAGGGCAAATTTTATTCTATTTTAATTGAAATTAAGTAAGTTCTATTCTTTACGCTACTCAACATTCTTGTAACGACACTAGCCAAGAGAGCGGTGTAAGAGGTATATGGTAGTACTTTTAGCTGAGGCTATCGAGAGCTAATAGGTCTAATACGAAGGAAACAAGAAGATGAAGAAGGAAAGAGGGAATGGAGGGAGTGTGAGTTCATATATATAGGCGCCTCCGAAACCCCTCCGGTACTGGTCCGACTCCGTATGACTTGGTTACCTCTGAACCCCTGAATTCCCTGACTCGCTGAGAAGCCCCTAAGTGCACCTATCGTCACAATTCTACAGTAACATTTGGCCGCGGCCAGCCCTTTAGTATATAGGACCGGAACTATACGGTCCGAATATTCATATCCAAACAATGCAAAGACAATGAATATAATTTAACAATAAAATGAATATACAGTAATGCAAAGACAATGAATATGGATGTCCCAACAATAACTTCAATGTAGAGATTAGGGAATGAATCAAAGATAAAAAGGTTTGTTCTTGTGTAAGTGTCACAGAATTTATCTCTGCTGAAATGAGTCTTCAAATGATAATTATGATGATTGGGTAAAAATGATGATGGTTGAATTGATTGATTTTCTTTATGAATATCGAGCTGTATATATATATGTAGAACAGTCGATACAACGAGTCAATAGCGTGTGACCATGAAGATGAGTCAACACCACCTTCTGTCATGATTGTGTCACGTGAGCCCCGCACTTGCGCAGCGGGTAGCGGCGGCATAATTATGACCTCTTATATCCGAGGGGCTGCTGCCAGGTTGACTTGCCCAGACCCTTGCCCGGAGCCGCAAAAACAGTTATTCCGGAGGAACACTAAAATCTAGGGCTGTTGTTGATATGTAAATAAACCGTAATTTATACCTGAAATCATTATTTTTATTATTACTATAATGTCAGAGGATACAGTTGCAGATCCTATAGATCCAGGAACCCGTCGCCCGGATGCGCCGCCATTAAAAAGTCACGGGGACACTTTTTATCCCATGAAATTACCGGCATTTCCCCTTAAAATCCGGCTTTTAGAACACGTTAATGTAAATAATCCGCTATCCCTTTTTACTATATATTTCACCCTTAAAATAATAAATTAAATAATTAAAAAGACAAATAACTACGTCCGGGACGTAAAAGACTATTCTCAGCTATATACACGACCCCTCCTTTAATACCCTATCACCCGTGGAGAGCTTTACGCATATTTTGCCATACGTATTTATATAACGTATAATGTACAGCACGAGATCTCTAATTATTAAGTAAATAAGGAATATCTCGCTTATTATAATATTATACGTCATATATTAAGGGATCGGTTTTAAGAGCTCTATATGCGTGTGAGGCTAGCTAGAAGTGAGGCTTTAGGACTATATGAACGAGTAAGTATTAATGCCCGCGCATTGAATTTATTAACTTTTAATAAGTAAATAAGCTCTTAAACTATATTTAAGATACTAATCTTTCGGTATACGTGCCTAAAAGAGATATTACAATAGATGAGTACATAATCCGGTACGAAGGGCAAGCTAAAAAAGCTACTATAGTACTAAATAAACCCACGCCTATAGGCTTTAAAGTATAGGCAATTGCTTATACCGGATTCATTCTTGCTTAGAATTGGCATATTCTAGGGGCAGGAAATGGGCCTGTGGATACTCTTACACCGGTTGCATTAGGCGGTTGTGACGGTATAAAAGCATAAACGAGATCGAATGCGACTTAAGTAAAATAATTATTTATAAAGAGAGAAAGAGATTTATAAGGAAATTTTTGACTTAAGTTATTTATATAATATTCATAAAGTAAAACTATTCATAAAGTATAAAAGTTACTTAATTATTTCCTTATATATAGTCTTTTTTTATTTTATTACGTTTAATTCTTTTACGTCTTTTCCAGCCTATAAGTAAACACTTTATACTTTTTGTTTCGTAAGTTTAAATTTCTTTTTATAACGTTTTTTAAACTCTTTAATAGTTATATAAACGTTAACGACGTTATATAATAGCTCTTATGTCATTTCCTCAGTATTAAAGCCTTTTTATAATATATAGTATTAAAAGCCCTTTTATTTTATACGTCTCGAGTCCAGTATTGCTTCGATCGCCTAGAGTTTCTTCCTCTTTTTATTTAGCGTTATTAATAATAGTGGCGGGTTGTATTAGCTAAGAAGTAAGTCGTTTAGTAATAGCCGTAAGAGGTTGAAATAAAATAAATTATGAATTAAGTTTAATTTATATAATAATTTTAATTAATAAAAATATAAATTTAATACGCGTTTAATTTAAAATAAGCCGATAAATTTTTAGTTTAGCTTTAGTATTAGTCTTATTAAGTCGATGTTACGTGTGCTAAGTAATACCCTGTCTCCGACTCGATATACTGGCGCTAAAGATTTATTTATATTAATAAATTACTTTTATAAGGCTTAAGCTAAGAATAAGTTAATATAAAGTAATTCCGTAATCTCTTACATTTTAGTAATAAAGTCGTTGCCCTCGTTATTACGTTTTATTAAGTCTTTAAAAGCTGCGCGTAATATTACTCGAAGGGGGCCAAAGCTTATTCGAGGGTAATAACTCGCGTTTATAAAAAATAGGGACATTCCCGTTAAATCGTTAATGACGTTACAGGCTGCGAATTCGGCTAATAAGAGTTACTTATCCTAATTATCTTAAGTAAAGCTAATATATTAGCGAAGGTATTACTTAAGGAATAAATTAGCGTTTTCCGTCTAGCCGTTAGTTTTAAGGTAATATATTATAAAAATGTTAATATTAATTTATAAATAATAATAGACTGCTTTTTAAAATTCCGAGACAAATAATAGTTTTTTATTAAAGACAATTAAGTTAAGTAATTTATAGAGTTTCTATATATTTTATATAAAGAGCTTTATTAAGTCATGTGTTTTTATATCGGTTTTATAAGGCGTGAAATGTCTGTCCTTTAACAGCTTATTAATTATAATTATAATTATATTAAATCTACAGGCGGTAGGTTAAATTAGGTTAATAAAGTTAATAAATAAGTCTTTTTATTTTTATAGTGGAATTAAAAGCGGTTTTAGTGTCTTTTAATACCGTAATTAAAAGGTCTTATTCTTTAAATACCCGTGGTAATTACGTATAAATTATCTTATATTAAAGTTAAGCTTCGGCCATTAATAAAAGCGTGAAATAAATTCGTATAATTTGTTTTTTCCGGGGTAGCTTAATTCGACGCTGTCGTAAGCGAGTTAAGTAAGAAAAGTCCGTAATTTGCCTTTAAATACGTATAATCTCTTTCGGAAATATAATCGACCTTTATTTATTATATATTCCGACAAGGAAACTTCCTTCGAGTGAAGGATGCCGTAAGATTTAAGTATTTCGTCTTTAATTTTTATTTATTATTTATTATCTTTATAGCCTTTATCGAGAAGTCTAGTAATCTTATGGTCGATTAGTTCTGGCTAGATTTCGTCGAGTATAACGAGATATAATGCAATTTTTTACTCTTAAGAAAGATTTATAAAGAGTTTTAAGAGCTCGAGATTAAGCTTAAGTTATTTTTATATTAAAAAGTTAATATTATAAGGCTTAAGTAATAATTATTATTAATATTAAATGCGATTATTATTTTCATTTTTTAATAAGTCTTATAATTTCTATATAAAGGAATTAGGTTTTCCGTTTTATTTTCTTAGTATCGATTTGATAGCGAATTAGAATTATAATAAGAATTCGCTTCATTTGACTTAACGTTTTAAAAGTTGCTTAATTATTATAAAATATTAAAGGTTAATATAATTAATAATAATTATAATTTAATAATATATGCTTTAAAGTTCGGGTTTTTAATATTTAAAGTAATATATAATAACTAAAAGTTCTTTATTATAAATTTCGTAATTATATTCGGCAAAGTCGTACTTTTTAGATATAAAAGCGACCGAGTATAATATTCTTTAATTGTCCTCTTAAAAGAGAATACCTAAAGATATAAAATCGAATGCATTGCATTCGACAAACGCTTCTTTTATAAGGTCGAAGTGTCTTAAGATTAAGGCTAAATTAAAACTATTTTTGAATATATTAAATATATTTTAATAAAATAAAGTTTAATTCTATTTGACTAACTTCCGTGTTAAAGCAATAAGTAGTCGTATAATGCGCGAAAATCTTTTAATAAATCGTTTATAAAAATTCGAGAATTTTAAAAACGCTTAAACGTCTTTTACATTAATAAGGGCTTCTTAATTAACGAGATAGTCGACTTTTTCTAGGTTTATTTATATTTTAATAATTAAAATAATTATACTTAAGTATTTCACTTCGGTAGTCTTGAATTCGTATTTCTTAACGTTAAATTACAGGCCCGCGGCTTTTAGTGCTTAAAGTATTAATTTAACGTAGAGTTTATAAAAGGCGAGGTCGTTTAAGTAAATAAGAATGTCGTCGATATAAGCTGTATAGTATTTATTAAAGAATAGGCGTAAGACTTCGTTAATTCGAGCTTAAAAGATAGCTAAGGCGTTTAACAGTCCAAAAGGCATTATTATGCTCTCGAAGAGATTATATCTTATATTAAACGCCGTTATCTACTCCTGATCTTCTTTAATACGTATTCAATTAAACGCAGTAATAACATCGAGCTTAATAAAGTACTTAGCTTAATTTAATTAAAAAAAGGTCTTTTAAATTAACGGTAATAAGTATTAGTTTTTAATAATTATAAAATTTAATGCTTAATAGTCCACGCAAAAACGTAAGCCTCTTCTTAGTTTCTTTATAAACAGCACTAGTAAGGCCGTTAAAAAGGTATTAATACGTATAAAACCCTTATTAAGATTTTCTAAAAAGAATTTCCGGAAAATAAAAAGTTCGTCTTTAAACATTTTATATAAAAGTCCGTAAGGTAAAGTTATATTAAGTTAAAGTTAAATCTCGTAATTATAGTCTCGATAAAAGGGAAGTTTATCGGCCTTTAATTAATTAAAGATTTTAAGGAATTCGTAATAATAATAAAATACTTTTATTATAAGATCGATTAAAGTTTTAGGTTTAAGAGCTCTACGTATATCTTCGAGTAATATATTTAAAAGGTATATATCGATAGTTATTTGTCGGGAAATTCGAAGGCCTTAGGGTTTTCGGTCTTAAGATTAAGAGAAGGTGTGATTATCTTGAAATTAAAGCTCTCGCTTCATTTTTTACGTGTTAATAAAAGTAAAGTCGAATTAGAGTGCCTTAGGTTCTACAAACGTAAAGACTTCTATAATAACTTCGAGTTCGGCGAGTTTTTTATTAATTTCGTATAAAAATAATAAGAATATGTCGACGTCGTGCTTTTCGGCTAATATATAAAATGCCGCTACGCCGACCTTTTAAGGAATTAATAAGTATAAAAATACAATTATAGTTATTATAATTAATAACGGGAAAGCTTTAGAAATTGTTAATTAATATTATTTCTTTTTTATATAATATTTACGGCAGTAGTCAAAGTTAAAAGTAAATATATTCGCGCTTTAATTAACGTTTAAGTTATAGTTTATTAGCTATAGTTTTCCGAATATAATATTATACTTTTTAAGCTTTATTACGTAAAAAAGTATTTTTTCTTTATATTTTTTAATTTTTATATCGAGTTTTATTACGTAAGTAATATCGCCAGCCGAGGAGGGTCTTTTATCGATTATATTCAACCGGCGACGGTTTTATAGTTTATAAAGCGTAAGTTTATTAATATACGCGAAGGATTTGTTTATAAACCCTTTTTTAATAGCGCTTAAGTTAAATATTAATTAAGTTTTAATTAAAGTGGAATTCTTTTTAATTAAAATATAAAATAATAATAAATAAGTTTATTTAATGTTTAAGAAAAAGAGTTATAAGTCTTTTTTCTTACGTTTCTTACAGCGACTTTCGTCGGAGACTAAGCTTTTTCCGTCTTCTATAGTGCGGTATTATATTTAAGAAAATAATATTTATCCGAGTTATAATAATAGTAGAGCTTATTTATAATATAATAAACTTTACGTATTATTCTTTTTGAATTTATTTGAGGTCTACGACCGGAGGCGACATCCTTCGCGCCTTAAGTAATACTACTTAAATTTATTATATTTTTATTATTAGCGATTATTAATTGCGAAGTAATAGTTAAGTATAAGCTTAGGATATAATTAATTAAAGAGTTATTAATATTCTTCTTAAAGTAATTAACGTTAACTTAACGGCATTCGTTATTATAAATATAAACGAAGTCTATAAATTAAATAAGTTTAATAAAAACGTCTTTATTTTTAATAAGAAAAAGTCTTTAAATAATATCGTTATATAAAGTACGTCGTAAGTAAGCGATGAGGGCCCTACTGTCTTATTCGGTGAGCTTTATAATAATATGCCACTTAAGAAAAAATATAATAAGAGATTTATAACTTTGTTTTATATTAAAAATCTTAAGTTACGTAATAGCTTTAGCGTTAATATTATTAAAGGCTAATTTAAGGATTTCCTTAATAGCGTTAATATTATCGAAGAGAACTACGCTATTCTTAATATTATAACTGACTTAGTCGTATGCCTTACCTTTAAAGTATAAGACGACATATTTTATGCGTTAAGGCTTTGAGTTTTATTAGTCTTTATTTATTTCGAGCTTTAGCTCGAGTTATTAAAAGAAGTTCGGCAAGAAGGCGGGGTCCTCGCCTATAAAGGCGTTAAGGTCTAGGTATTTAAGTGTGCGGCGTAAAGCTCTTTTGTCGTATAGGCACGGGCAGCTGCTCTCTTGGTACTGCACGTGACCTAATTAGGTTCTGCTATTGTAAACCGCCTTCAGGAGAATAATTGTCTTCTCTTGATTCGGAAAGCTTTTAGAAAAAGAATTAATCATTTTAATTTAATTATAATTGCTTATAGCGCTTTAATCCACTTTTATATTACAGTTATGAGCCCTGTTAACGAAGCTATTAAGTTAATATTCTTCCCTTTATACGCTATTGATTTAGATAAAGCTTATGAAGCAAGTTTATAAAGGGAAAGCATCTGCTGTACGTTACAGAGTTTTCTACCTTATTATAAAGTATAATTCATACCGCTGTTTTTTTACTAACTCTTCGATTCCACTCTGGACGAGTATAAAAGCCGAGCAACTGGACTCGATACCTCTCTAGTCCTTCTTCCCTTATCGAATACTCGGAGCTCACGAGAGCAACTCCTTTGCTATAATAGACTTAACTTCAGCTTTTTCTTTAAACAATCGAACTCCTTTTAATTACGATAAGCGCACTTAGACTCTTTAGTATCAGGCGTTTAAATCCTTCTGTATTTTTCATAAGATATAGAATTCAGTAAACCTTACGTTATTAATTGCTTTTAACCTTCTCGATACCGAACCGAAACCCTTATCGCTAAACGATTTAAGAGTGCAATAAGATAAAGAAGCTATTAAGTATAACTTCCAGGCTCAGGCGAAATAAAACGAAAATACTCGCGACCTTACAGAGAAAGGCCTTAAGCCGAGCGTATTATTACTGGTAAAAGTTATAATTAAGAATATGACTTTAATATATACTGCTCTCATAAGGGAATACGTAAAGAAGCTCGTATAATAAACGGAAAAGGCTCGAGCTTATAAGGCAGCCTATAAGTGGATTCAGGAAATAATTAATCCCTTTGTTTATTAAAGAGCAGTTAAAGAATACGAGAACGAGTAAGCTCGTATAAAAAAAGAATAATTAACCGAGATGATAAATAGAGACTTTTAATTAAAATTATGGACTTTTTAGTTGCTCTTCCGGATCTTTAAAAGAGATTACGCCCTTTCGGAAACAAGTGCTCGCACGCTGGCATAGTTTACTTACAGGAAGAAGCTTGCTATTATTAAAATAAGGCGAGTTAATCCTAAAGAGTAGCTCTAAGAATAAAGAGCGGCTTATTAAGATACTCTCTTATACGACTTACCAAATATTAAAAGACCGCTAGTAATGCTTGACTTTATCAAGGCAATGCAAGAGAAGCTCGCACCGGAATAAGCGCGCGAACGGCACTCTGAATTATTAAGAAATAATGCTCTCGGGGTAGCAAACTAATACTTTTTACTTAATTACGTCAACTAGTTATCTGCTCTTAACGAGGAATCACTTATAGCCTCTAAACAACAAAAGATAATAAGCCTATATACTACTCTTAAAGGAAGATCAGATACTCCCGTAACCCTGTCGGTTCAACGAAACCAGTCGCTAAATACGCGAGTAAATACCTGCCTATATAAGCATCGCTTTTATTATTATAAGGCTATCAATTATTATAAACTTCGGTATTACTACGACGGCTCGACGGCGAGTAACCTTAGGAACTTATTATTAGTAAAAGAAATTAAAGAGACTCGACTCCGATTAGAAAGCAACTTTCCTGACTTCCGCCGAGAAATTGTTAAACTCAGTAAGAATATATTATTAATAGCGCAATTAGCTTCCGGATTACTTTCCGGTAATTCCTTTTTTATTTAAGTATTAATAGCTTTTATAGCTTTAAAGCCAGCTGCTTTAATAAAAGTAAAATACTTTAAAAACGTTTAAGCTTATCTTATAAGCTCTGAATTTCTCGACGAAGCTCTCGCTGCTGCGGGAGTATACGCTATTATAAATATAAATCGTTATCCGCTCGCAAAGAGTACTTTACTCGATAATAAAGCTATTACTCATTTAATAAATTCAAAAGCTCTTCTCGTTCTCAGAAGCTTTATTAAATCCATTACGGACGATAGTATTAAGGCCGGAACGTTAAGCTTAATAATTAAAGGCCGCGGTACTCGAGTCTTTAAAGGTGCTTTCTACGGCCTTAACAGACCGAATACAAGCGATTTAACCCTCTCGAACGTCGCTATCGTTAAAAGCTTTAATATTAATATTATTTCAGAAGCTCGCCTTTTGTAAGTAAGAATTTAATATAATAATTTAGATTATATTTTGCGCACGGAAATAATTAAAGATAATCTGGTTTTAAAGCAATTATAGTAATAGTTTAATTTAGCTTTCTTTAAATATAAGCTTTTTAATTACTTTTCGGTTTCTCTAATTGCTCGCCGTATTTTAATTCGTTTAAATTATAGCTTTTTAATATTTCTAACGCTAGAAAGGAGTATCCGCTAAAGCTTTCAGTTGAGTAGACGATATTTAAAGCTACGAGTCGACGAAGCCTACTTATGGCATTTGCGCGCAAGTCACTTAAGAAAAGAAGCCTTAGAAAACCTAATAAAAAATGCGCGTAATATCGAGATTCAAGGTTTAACTCGGTTGGAATACGAGTATTATATAATAGCTATAGTATAATAAGTAATAAGTCGTCGTTAATTAGAGAAAGCAGTTACTTGTCCTTTTTACCGTATTTCTTAGGATTTATTCGATTTTCCAGTAGAGTTTAATAAGAACAGCTAGCTTTTATTAATTAAAGACGAATATAATAGGAAATTCTACGAGCGGCTTTTGAAAACTAAAAAGTTAATCGCCGTCTTAAATGCTCTCAAATTGTTTAAGGCGTAAACGAGACGCTAATTCAGGCTCTCGGTTTGCAAAATACGCTAAGATAACGATACCTTAGTTATAAGGATTAATAAATCAACTAAATATAAAAAGTAGTATAAAGAGAGTAGTATTAATATTAAATTTATTTCTTTATATATATATTAATCTAATAAAAGAGCTGAGCGCGCAGGTAAAGAAATAATCGATAAATCGATCAAGATGCGCCTCTCCGCTAATTTACCTCGGGCGCTTTAGACAGAATCAGTAATAGTAGTAATTATTCTTTATAATATAAATCTATTTGCTCGTAAAGGCTTTAAGAGTCTTAACGAAGTATTCCAAGCCTGGTTTAAGCAGTATTTTCGGTATTACGACTCCAAGCTTACGCTAAAGCTGACAACCGATTTACGGCTTGACTGGAGCAACTTATATGCGTACGGCTATAAAGCCTATTTTATAGTTAAAGACCGAGAAGCTCTCCGCCAAAAGAAAGCTTTTAAAGTCAATCCGCGAGCGCATTTTAGTTACTTAATTAGATACGTCTTATTTAATATTTATAAGATCTGAGTGCCTTAATTACAGTGTATAATAATGACTCGGAATATTACTTTTAACGAAACCTTTTTTTATTCAAGCTCTTTGAATATAAAAAAAGCGGTCGGCTAGCCGCGCTTAATATTAAAGGATCTTGCGGAAATACTAGAAGAAGAAGAAGGAGATTAAGACGCTGGTTTTATTATAATCAACCGACTGAGCGTACTTAATACATTAGAATTAAAAACACCGTTTATTATTCTGAACGGAAAACAACTGAGCGAAGTAATAAGCGCTATGGAAGTCGACGAGCTTATAAGCTCGGAGGTATTAAAACCTTTAATTAAGCTTTTAAGCTCGGAAGTAGAGTTATCTACTCTTTTTTTAGCTGAATTAATAGAAGTAGATACGCTACTTCTAGCTGATTTAATAGCTTTTAATTCTATTTAGCCGCTTATTAGCAAGAACTCGGGGGTAATTCAGTTAAAAAAAAGTATTAGACTTCTTATTTACGAGCATTTTAATCAGGTTTTAAAATAAGTCGATACTTCAAGACAATTAGCGTTTAAGAGCGTAATTAAGAGAAGTATTTTATATAATATATCAAACTTCTAGAATAATATAAGCCCTAAGCGGAAGTCGATATTATAAGTTGTAATTTACTTTAAAGAGTTATACGACCGAAAGCGCGGTCTTAAGCGTCGGGGAGTACTTAAAGAAAGTATCGGCTTTAAGTAATTAAAAGCTTTGCTTCAAATAATTAAGTACGAGGAGTATCTGTAATTATCGGAATCAGAAAAAGACAAAAAGTCAGGTTTACGCTTATTATTCCCGGCTTTAATTGAATTAAATTCCGGCTTATTTAAACTTCTTAAAAAGAAAAGAATAAAAGACCGAGCAATTAATAAAAGTCGAAAGACTCGAGTTAATAGTAAAGTAACGAAACCGAATCGAAGCATTTATATAGCAACTATTAAAGAGCTAATTACGGAATTATTATAATCGTCAAGTAACCGCGAGTACTTAAAGGATTTTCTAAGGACTTTCTGGCTTAATTAAGAACTAATGCGAAAAGACGGAAAAGACTTAAGCGCAGTTCACGCTATTATATCAGCGTCTGTACTTAAAAATATCGAAATTCGACAATTAGTTGAGCTCTTACGGATTTATTAATTATAAATGCTTAAAGATTTATTAAATTGAAGAGACTTTAAGGACTACTTGTTAAGAGAGCACTTCCGAGCCGACGCTATTAAGGAGATCACTAACCTTAAGTCGCGTAACTGCTAGAAAGTCGTTAAATACACTTTTGCTACCGAGTAACTAATTCCTTTGAAATAGGTATTTCACGCTAAAGTCGATTCGTTAGGGTATTTAACCCGCTGTCGCTTCCGAATCGTTATAAGAGGAGACTTATAGCTTAAAACGTTAATTTTGTCAATATATGCAGCTACTTTAGCTGCTCGCTCCTTCAGAACCGCTATAGCTATTATAGCTTAATTTGATTTAAAAATAATTTAATTTAATATAATAAATGCTTTTATCAACGCCAAACGAAGTAAGACAAATACTCGCGTATGCTACTATCTACCGGACAGTTTTAAATAAGACGGAAAAGTAATAAAGGTTGATCGCGCACTTTACAGACTTAAAGACTCACCGGCGCTATAATACAGTGACTTCACTTATACTTTGATAACTTTAGGGTTAATCGCTTATAAAAAAGAGCCTTATATATTCATGAATAAGTAACGTATAGTATTTGTAATATTCTATATCGACGATATTTAAGTGCTTTATTACAGTTCGGCTTTTAAAGACGCTAAACTAATTATTAATAGCTTAAATACAGCATATAAGCTTACCGGAAGAGAGTAAACGGAATAGTTCTTAAGCGTTCGTATTATTAGAGATCGATTAACAAAGATTATTTCTCTAGTATACGACACTTATATTTAAAAAGTTATTCTTCGATTTGAATTAATAAATGGAAATTGCTTAAATATACTATTATTTCAAGTCGAGCTACTAAAGAATTAAGAATAAGCTATTCTAGCTTAAATTAAGGAATTTCAAAAGAAGGTTAGATCAGTGCTTTATACTGCAATTATATTACGCGTAAACGTCGCTTTTATTATTTTAAAGCTTTCTCACTTCTTGATTAATCCTTCCCGGGAGTACCTGATTGTAATTAATTAAATAATTCGTTACTTTTTCGGCATTTGTTTCTTAGCGATCACTTATAGCTATAAGCTGCGCGACTCTTACCTTATAATAATATTAAATATTTTTTTTACGGACGATATCGAGATAAGGCGATTTTCTAATAAATATATCTTCATACTTTTTAGAAGTTTAATCTTTTAAAAAATAGCTTTATAAGATATAATTACTACGTTTATAATATAAGCAGAGCTTCTTAAAGTTGAACGTACTAGTAAAGAACTTATAGCACTTCAGCGATTCTTTCAAGAATTACGCTTTAATATAAGAGCAGCTTAAATAATTTTCTGTAATAATTAATAAACGATTCAGTTAATTGTTAAGGAAAATCAGCGTATTTCTATTAAGTTACGCTACGTTAATATTCAGAATATATAATTGCGCTAAGAGTTTCAGAAAGGCACTTTTATAATAGAATATCTTCTTATAAGCTATATATTAGCTAACGGACTTATTAAAAACTTTTCTCGGCAGAAATTTGAATCATTTATTACTCTTATTAATTTAATAGATATTTATACTTAATTAAAGCAACTCCTTTAAGAGACTTGCTTTAAAGCAGTTTTTTATATATATTTTTTATTTTTTATTTATTCTTAAAGTGATTATATAATAAGCTTACCTTCTAATTAAAAAGCTTTATTTATATTATTATATATTCTTTTATAAAAATTTTTTTTATAAATTTCTATTTATAATTTTATTTTATTAGAGATTAATTGAGCTCGGGAATATAAATTACTATATTTTAAAAAATTAATTGCTTTTAACGATTCTTTAATTTAAAAGTAAACGCAAATTTTAGTTTTTAAAATATAAAGAGATACTTAAAAAATAAAAGATTCTTAAGCTTCAGAAAACAAAAAAATAGCTTATTTATCAGAAGATAAAAGACTTAAAACCTCCCGAATTAGCTCGCTTAAAGTATTAATTATTATATTAACCAGCTTTTTAACGCGAGTAGCTTAAGCTTCTTGCTTAAGAGTAAAAATAATTCCACGAGTAAATATAGCCTGGAAAGCTAGAATATTAAAGCCCGGACTATAAGCGCGAGCAGCTCCGGTAGCAGCCTTAGCAGCGGCAGCAGCGTAAGCAGCTTCAGCAGTAGCAGCAGTAGTAAGATAATCAGCTGCTTCTTTATTACTCTTCTTAACGAAAAGAGCATTCGCAGCGGCAATAATCTTCTTTTTAATAATACGAGTATAAGCTGCAAAAGTAATTAAAAGCTCTTTTTCTTCTTTTAAGAAATCAACTGAATTAATTCGATTTTCTGGAAATAAAGCGAGTAATTTACCGTTTTCCTTATTATTATTATTTTTATTATTACTTCTAAATCTATTAGCAGCTCTTGAAGTAATTTTATTACCAAAACTAATAGTAGCGCTAATAGTAGCAGTTCTATTAATATTATTACTTTTAAAAGCGGCACGGACCGGGATTCTTAACTGCTTTAGCTTTTAAAAAAATTAATAATAAATTAAAAAACGAGAAAAGAGCAGCTGAATCGACTTACTTTCTTGCCAGCTTTATTTTTTAACGTATTACGATATGCGAAGAAAGGAGCCTAAGTAGCAGCGGGAGCAATTACGTACTTGTAGCCGGATAAGTAAGCGAAGCAGCGAGCATCCTTTCTAACGGTATCGTAGTATTAACCGTTACTTTTCATTTAAAAAGCGCTATTAATGCAACTTAGATAAATTATCATACGAGCACCTGCTAGTTGCTTTAAAGCTCGGGGAGCAGCAGCGGCACGGCGAAAAGCAGGGGCAAGGACGAGAGTAGCCGACAGTCGTGCTTTAGCGATGATTTTCTTCTTATTATTAATAATAGCCTTAACTTATTATAAGTCAGCGGTTATTCTTTAATTAATTAATTTTTAATTAGTCGATCTCCGATTAATAGATCGAAATTAATAAATCGAAAATCGAGCTACTTATCTTATTTTGGCGAGCAGATCGTTGTTCTGCTATAACGATTCTGGCGGAGCGCTTAGAGATACTTATAATATCGAAGGAAGCAGTTAATTAATTAATTAATTGATGGATTAATTAAGTAATAAATCGAGAGTAGTTGATTTATATATTGTCGAGTGTTTACAAGTTCAGGTTTAGTAGGAAAATCGTTAATTCATATAATTAGGTTATTTGCTTGATTATTGCATACAAGTGAATTTATTTGCTTAATTCTTTCTTATTATTTGCTCTTGCTTAATACAGCTAATTATAATAGCAGTAGCTTATTATTATCAATTGCTTGGGGAGTATGTCGTATAAGCACGAGTAGCTGCTTTCTTAATACTGCACGTGACTTAATTAAGTTCTGCTATTATAAACCGCCTTCAGGAGAATAATTGTCTTCTCCTGATTCGGAGAGCTTTTAGAAGAAGAATTAATCACTTTAATTCAATTATAACTACTCACAGCGCTTTAATCCACTTTTATACCATATCTTTTTAATTAAATAATCTTTAAAAGAGTTTTATTTTTTATTATTAAGTAAGTAATTATAATATTTTTATTGCTTTTAATAATAAAAGTATTTTTTAAGCGAATTTATAAATTATTTATATTCGTTTAAAAGGCGCGGAGGGTTTTAATAGTCGTTTATATGCCGTATGCGGTATTATATATAAAGAAGACTTCGTCGATAAGGCTTATTAAGTTAATTATAAAGGCGGCCTTAAATAATTCTTTAGTATTATTGACGTTAAAAAGTAATATATAAAGTACTCGATTAATAGAAAGGATAATAGGGGTAGTAAGAGCATTTGCCGTGTCGTTAATATTATTATTATTAATTATAATAGATTTGATTAGTTTCGTTAATTTAATAGTAAAAAAAGGGTAAAAAAGTCTATATATAGGGGTATTAAATAAAGTTTTAGTACGATAGTAATGTTTAGTGAGGAATTAATAATAATCACGTCGAGGACAGTAATATACCGAATCGTAATATAAATAAATAATATATAATAATATAAGAATATAAACGAGATCGAATGCGACTTAGTATTACGAACGCCCCGCGTCCCGTGACACTAGGCCCCGGGACAGCGTAGTACTCAGGATTATAGGCTTAGGAGGGTAAGGGCTCCAGGAGAAGTATACTAGGAGAGTATCGCTCCTAGGAGCATCCCTTTAGGAGACTCTAATACTTAGGATTTCATAAGTCACATATTATATAAATGTTATTAACGTACTTGATAAGTAAGCGGATCATGCATGTTAACGGATCATATTCCATCAAAACTATTACTTTTATATTATTTAACTAGTTATATCTTAATTAACTAATACTTAATTAGCTTTTAAGGAAGGCTAAATAGCTCTTGCGATTAATTCGTATAAATCTGGCTATTTTACGAGTATTTGCGAAGCCGCAAATACTTACGACGTTGCTTATTTAATTTTATATGCGCGATTCTATAGACGCGTTCTACGATAAGAAATTCGATCCGTAAACTATAAGCTTATAGTTACGGAAGAATTAACGCTTGTTAATTAGATTTTATTTATAGACGAACGAGGTTTACCGGTCCGTACGGCTTTAATTCGAGATATAGCTACGTTATTTTTCTAAAAACGGACTAGTACAGACGCGTCTTTTACACGTATAATTAGAGTTCGGTAGCTATATAACTTCGTCCAACGTCACGACTCTTTGCGGATCCGATATAACCGAAAATACGATTATAAACGTGCTTTTTGCGAAGATCTTACGGTTATTCGAGATTGGTTCCGACTAATACAAAATACGGTCGTAAAATATAAGATTTAAGATAAAGATATTTATAACTTTAATAAGACGGGCTTTTAAATAAGCGTAATTTCAACTGCAAAAGTTATTACGGCTTCTGAACGAGCTTTGCGGCCCGTTACGATTCAACCTAGGAACCGCGAATAAGTTACGGCTATTGAGTGTATTAATTCGAGCGGTTGGTTACTTCCCTCGATGATTATACTTAAAGGCAAAACTCATATCTTTTCTTAGTATCTCGACTCTTTACCGTCTAACTGGATAATTATAGTTAGTGATAATAACTAGACGACTAATTAATTAGGCTTAATTTAGCTTACGGACGTGTTTTATTCGCATATAAAAGATTGTACGAAGGGTATATATCGGCTTTTGATTCTTAACGGATACAAAAGCTATATAACGCCTGAATTCGACTTGTTTTATAAAGACTACTGTATTATTACTCTTTATATGCTATTATATTCGTCGTATTTACTTTAACTTCTTGATATTAGTTGTTTTGCAGGTTTAAAGCGGTCGTACGGACGTTAAATTAAAGATTTAATACGAGTTGGAGTTAGTTATATTAATAAGTCTGATTTTCTTTTAGCTTATTTTACAGCTCGTACAGAAGCTTTGACTTCAAATACGATCCGTAATGGATTCGCAGTTATTGGATTAGTCCCGTACGACCCTGAACGTGTCCTCTCGAAGCTTAATACTTAATTACGGACGCCTATTCCTCTTCTTCTTCCTGCGACCGAATAAGCGACTTAAGTCCTAGAGACGTTATATAATATATAGGAGTTGGAATTATAAGTTAAGGCAATTGGAGACTTTGTATAACGTTGTACGGCTGGTTCTTTTAGCCTTATAGACCGTGCGATTCAATAATTAGTTAAAGGTTATTAAATAGCTATGCATTCTGCGGTTCTTCTTGCGGACGAAAATAAAAAGCTACGGGCCGCGAATGAACGCTAAAAGAAGAAGAGAGCTGTACGGAGGTTATATATTATTACAGGAGGTGTTTTGATAATATAAGAGAGCTTAAATCGATCTGTAATTGCAAATATAGAGCTTACGGGTCAGTTTACGGGTGGGGTTGAAGAGGGACGAATCCGCGCGCCGCGGACGTGTAGTATATGTAAATCGCTCGAACACACGGCCCGTACGTGTTTATTTAGATTTAATTCAATTTAATTTAGTTTAATAATAATAATTTTAATTCGTTATTGAGTTATTAGTTCTTAAAGTAGTAGTTTTGGTGGGGTATGATCCGTTAACATGCATAATCCGCTTACTTATCAAGTACGTTATCGGTAAACGACTAAAGGGCAGATAAGCCCCTGGATTACGCGACCCCCTCACGTGACGACCGCCAGGACCGGCGGACCGCCAGAGGTCCAGCGGTCTTAGCGGTCCTGAGGGAAACGAAGGTTTTATAAAAGACTGGCACGTCTGTTATTAGATAGGAGCTTCGTGCTTAACTGAAAATAATATCTTAATTATATTAGTTATTATTTATTTTACTGTACGTAATACACTTACTTCTCGATTATTGAGATCAACATAACCCACCGTATCTACACCGAGTAAATACACGGACGGTGACACTTAGGTAAAATAATTGTTTATAAAGAGAAAAAGAGATTCGTAAGGAAATCTTTAACTTAAGCTATTTACATAATATTCATAAAGTAAGACTATTCACAAAGTATAAAAGTCACCTGATCATTCCCTCACAGCGGTACCAAAAAAGCCGGTAAGAGAGGGAACAAGACCCAAGCGGTGGTTTTGAAGCTTTTACAGCGGTTACCAAAGCCTTTAATAGGTTACGGATACTATGCCTTTTTAGACAATCTTTTTATATTAGCTAAATTCGTGGCGTACGCAAAAACCTTAGGCTTTGGCGTCACCGGCACGTGTCGAACTAACTCCGGCGTTATTAAAGAATTATTAAATTTGAAGAAGTTAGATAAGAACAATGTTATTCCATAGGGACAGCTTTATGCCTACCCTATAGTTAACGGCAAAACACTCCAAATCGGCTAAAAGGATTAAGGTTTTGTCTTATTTATGACATCGGTCTTATTAGCGGATGAAACTATTAAACGGAAAAGAAAACGCCTAAAAGAGACAAGCTTAAAGGCAAAGACATCCCGAGTACCCTTTACGAAAGGAGCTACTAAAGTACTACTTATTCCGGTAATAGTTAATAACTATAATCACAATATAGGAGCTGTAGATTAAGGGGATTATTTAATTACTTAAAAGCCTGGTTTAAGAGAAGTACGCCGGGGAGGCCACTAAGCTATTAAATACTAATTATTTAGGCTTATTCTAGTAAACTATTACTTATTAGCTAAGCGGTCTGAAGTTAAAGAGCCGCGGAAGCTGTCTTTTAGAAGCTAATAAGAGTTTCGACGGGTACTCGTTAAGGGGCTATTTACTATGGCAGATAAAGCTTCTCAACGGAGCCTAAAAAAGAGAGTCTTTATTGTTAATCAAGAAGCTAACCTTAGACCGCTACATCTCCACCAATAGGTTAAACTAGCTAAAAAGAGTTAGTGTGTTACATATAAAGGAGGGAGGTTTAGAGACAGGCCTACGAAACGGGTTGCATTGAGTCAAATATCAGTAAATTAGGGTCGGTCTTTTGTAAAGAAACAGACGATATTTAGGTGTAAACAGTACGACATTTATTTATGTAAAGATAGGCCTTGTTTCAGTAGATTTCATAGCGAGTAACCAGAATTTGAATGAATTCGACCGAAATGCGGCTCTTTAATTGGCCAGAATTAGCCGAGGCAACCCTGCGCTTTGGCCAAGTCAACCCTGGCAGCAGCCCCTCGGATAGTAGAATAACGAATAAGGCTACAACCTTTGATTGATTAATAACCTCGCTACGCTTGGTTCGTCACAGATGAATAAGGTTCACTGTTTAATTGTATCTGAGATTAGTACGACTGAGTCTTGCTTTAGTCGGCTAACGAGGTCATGATTCTGAGAGTAGAGTCCTGCAATTCCCTATATGCACTAGTAGAATACCAAAAAATGTACTAAGATTCATGCATTTTCTGGATCTACTACTGCCTGAAGATATAGGCGGGAGCAGGTATAACGAGGACAAGGCTAAAAAATGTACTAAGATTCATGCATTTTCTGGTAATAAGCTATGGTTAACTATATAAAGAAAAGTCTTGGGACAAGACTTCCCTAAAGAGAGGGTGTTGTTGTTTTGGCTTCCGTTCCTTGGTTACAACTCCATCTCGGTAGGCTAGGAAGGTATGAAACCGCTCGTATAGAGACTTCCAGTTGTTGAGGTAGACGGCTTCTTTACACCCCCTAAGCGCTCTGTACCGCCATTCGGGGCCGAGGGCTCAGACTATATACCGGAAGTGTTGAATTTTTGAGTGGATAGACTGAGAGGCCGAAAGGTCCTTGAATTGTATTCATTCTCCTAATCTGTCGTAATTGTCAGCTGTCTTTTAGGGTCGTGGATTCCTTCCCTTTCTTTAATCGCTTGACTTCCTTAGTAAGACAGTCGTCGTTCTTGATTCGATCTTGAACAAGTCTCTTGGTCCTAGAATTCGGTCTCCTTTGACTTGTGATTTCTCCCCTCTTTGCTCGATTTCTCGGCGTCAGAGTTGTTTTGACCTTGAGTCTAAGTCTCCTCTTCGTATTGTTGAGTTCTGGATGGTCCGAGAGATGGGAATGCGCCTTTACTGACGAGAGTTCTTGAGTGAAGAATTTTCCACTGTCTTTTATGGTCAGCCGCTGTTTCTCTAAAACTCAACTTATTCTCTCTGATCTCGATCTTGTTGTTTAAGACAAAATTCGTGGCCCAAATTGGCATAACTTCTTGTATGGTCATGGCTAAGTCTGGAGCCTAGAACTTTGCCTTCTGTGTGTCCCCTAGTCCAAGAGACCTTCGTTCCGCCATTGCGACTTCCTAATCTGACACCCATATATCGAACGTTCGAGGAGGCTTCGTCAAAGGATTGGTCGCAAGTTTGTATTTGGTTCGAGCGTTTTCTTCGAGATTTTCTTCGTAGGCGGAACCGGTCTCTTGAAGAGCTAGATACCACTCGTCAATTGTCGTATTCTTGAGGCAGCAGGTCTTCCGAAGAGTAGTCGAGATTGTAGAGATCGTCCAAGTGCTCAATTCCTTAAGATTTGCTCGAAAATCTTTGAAATCCTTCGTACGGAAGACATAGGTAGACCAATCGTGTTGATAGTCCGCTTCGACTCAGGGGTCAAATCTGCGATTGAAATAGGAACCAGATTAGCACCATGTCTTGAAGGGGTCACAGTTCTAGGGCCACTTCTCGTTTGCACTCGTCCTGCCGTCGCCGTCGCTGAAGATTCTGCGTCTTCTTGTCTGGCCTCGTAATTCTCGATTGACGGTGGAATAGGCTGTCTTGGCCATGGGGTTGGTTTTGCCGGGTCGATGTATGTCCAGAGGTTGAGTCCTTCCGCTCTGAGTATAAACTCGAGATTCCAGCTAATCCAGTCTTCTGGGGTCTTATAGACAGTTGTATTCGTGCTCGTGGAAGACGCCATCTTTGAGGTCGAGGTCGAGAAGAGATTGATCAGATTGATCGAGAAAGAGGTCGAGAAAGGGGTTGTTTTGGTTGTTCTTGATCTAGAGATCGCGAGTGCGAAGAATAGAATAGATGGGATAAATTCGGTTCAAAAGAATGCGAATAAAAAGAGCAAATCCGACTGTTAATTGTCAAACACTGCGTGTATCTTGATCAAATAATAATGGGTCAAATTGATGAGTTCAAAGTTGCTTCAATTGTTGTTCTGTGAAGAGGGAATTACTCAAGAATTCCCCCTTTTCTGTGGGTGCCGCTAGGGCAAATATCCCTGCTCTTTTCATGCGCAAGTATCGCCGAAATCGCAGTCCAATTGAGCCCAACCAAAAGCGCCATATTATCTGACAGTACGAAGTACAAGCGCTCCATTTTCAAAAATCATAAAATGGGCATAAGCTGACAGATAATTCAGATGATGAATTAGAATCTACTCTACAGTAGTGGGAGAACCCATAAATATAGCTGTCAGTCAGCTGACACTCTACCAGTAGTGACACAAGCTGACACAGGCTGATACGGCTGACACAGGCTACCGTATCAGACAACTATATTTCTGACACAAGCACATGGCTGGGAGTATGGATGAATGCAAGCAACGGAAATAAAGGCACAGGACGGCATCCTACGCCTCGGGTCGAGAATGGCTCCCAGAATGAAGCTGCCGACCATAGCGAGGCGGTGTCAGGGTACTCTCCATGTTGATGAGCCAACCACTGATGGTCAAAGCTCTTCTTGTAATCTTACTTAGCTTCCTGAGCTCTCAAGCTCTCCTTTCTTCCTTGTGATCAATCTAATTCATGAGTCTTAGACCTTGCTCGAGCTCTCCCATGACAGGCGGTGACGACAGAAAGCGGTAATGCAAGAATGCAGGAAGTCGTCGAGAACGAGACACGGGAAGAAGAACCTGTCACTTGGAGGTCATTGCCGCATAGGAGCCAGTTGATTATTCTTACACTTGCAAGACTGTCGGAACCGCTTGTCCAGACTTCATTACAGGTTCGTTCATACCTCTGCATCACCAAAAACCTGCAAAACACTTGCTCATGACTGGATTTCTAGGCATATATGTTCTATCAACTCAAATCGTTTGACGAAAGACTGCCGGACTCGGTGATAGCAACCCAGGCAGGACTCATGGTTAGTAGCTTCACTGGCGCACAATGCTTGACGGCCATGATGTGGGGTCGAATATCGGACAGCGAGAAATGTGGTAGGAAGGTGGTACTGTTGATAGGGCTTTTAGGCACATCTATCTCATGTCTAGGCTTTGGTTTCTCTAAGACCTTCTGGCAAGCCATGCTATTCCGAACCATGGGTGGAGCTTTGAATGGAAATATTGGTGTTATGAAAACAATGGTGTCAGAGATCGTCGAAGAAAAGAAGTAGGCATATACAAATCCCACATTCTATCGGCCATATTGACACAGATTAGATACCAGTCAAGAGCCTTCCTTCTGCTTCCGATGTGCTTCAATATCGGTATCATCATTGGACCGATTCTGGGAGGACTGCTAGCAGATCCCGCGAACAGCTATCCGTCATTGTTTGGCCAGAATCAGTGGCTTAGAAAGTTTCCCTATGCAGCACCGAATGTTTTGAGCGCAGGGTTTTTAGCCTGTGCTGCTCTAGGTGTATTCTTGGGACTACACGAGGTAAATATGCACTTGCCGTTAGTTTTAGCAATAACAGCATGCTAAAATGATGTTAGACGCTTGGTCCGCTACGCCATAAAGAAGATTTAGGAAGGAAATGTTCTCGGAAAATCAAACAGATCTTCACCCGAAGCAGAGACATCAATATGATGCATGAGTATACATTCACTGCAAATCTGGAGGATCGCTCAGATTCTGAAGAAGAAGATATGGAAATGTTACCTGTCACACCTTTAACACCAGCAACACCACTGACACCCGGATTCCCTGTTCGCACATTCAAGCACAAAAAGAAGAAATCTATCCCACGGTGGAAACAAAGTCTTCCCTTCCGCCGCATATTCACATACAATGTGATATGTACTCTCATCACTCACACAATGATGGCAACACATCTCGGAACCTTCAACTCTCTTTGGTCTGTGTTTCTTTCAACGCCTGTCAACGACCCAGTGCATCCAGAACCTCCCAAATTTCGGCAGCACCTCCCTTTCATTTTCACAGGTGGCATGGGCATGCCACCTCGTGATGTTGGACTGGCGATGAGTATTCTCGGCATCGTGGGAATTTCTATACAGCTTCTCATCTACCCAATTGTTAATACTAAGATTGGTACCGTTAGATCCTGGCGCATCTTCCTATACTGCTTTCCGTTAGCCTACGTATTAGTCCCCTATCTCTCTGTTGTTCCCTCACGGTCGTCCCCTCCTGCCGAAAAAGATGGCTTTTTAGCCTGGCTTGCACTGTGCTCGGTACTGTTCATTCAAGTCACTGGACGAACATTCGCTCTACCTGCCACCACGATATTAGTGAACAACGCAAGTCCTCACCCGTCTGTACTTGGTACTATGCATGGGATTGCTCAGAGTTTGTCAAGTGCCGGACGATCCATTGGCCCAAGTATCGGAGGCTTGCTATATGGAATTGGGGTGCGGAAGGGTGTCATTGGCGGTGTATTTTGGGCCTTGAGTGGGCTAGCCTTGCTCAACTGCCTTGCATCAAATTGGGTTCGCGAGGGTGATGGGCATGAAATAATTTTGGACGGCGATGAAGAGGCGGAAGCCGAATGGAAGGATGCACAGAGAAATACGACGTGATGATGATGGGATTATTGACGAACAGATGAATGACGCAAATATGATATTTAGGGCAGGCAGTACATATATTATAGATTGTAGAACGTTGATTTAATTATATACACACAACAGTATGCATATTAGAATTCACAAAATGCAAGGTCTTCGAGACAGGTTCCACTGGACTTCTGTTGGATTGTTAGGCGAAGTTGCACGCGCAAATGGATCTGTGTGGGCACGAGAAGATTGATGATATTCTTGATGATTGTGTGTGTGTGTCTGCTAATCTGCAGTTTTCTCAGTATATTGTGCGCAGAGTGCTGCGCCACAATAGAGCGCCTCATTTCCCAGAAACACCCATTTATCCCAAGTTATCCAGCCGTAAAACCAACACACCCCCCCAGATGAAGCCTTTTCCCGGCGAGACTGGAAATAATATAACCGCAAAAATAGAAATAATATAGCCCCAAATTGTAGTCCCATTTGTAACTCCATTTGTAAGCCAATTTGTAGGCCAATTTGCAACCAGTTTGCAAGCCCCATTCGGGTCAATATAAAGGGAAAACCCAGTGGGAAAACCTCTATAACTTGCGCCCGCAATTTCCTAGCAACAATTCCACTCTTCCAATTTGCAATCTGCAATTCTCACTCTTCCAATTTCCAATCTGCAATCTGCAGTTTGGACTCTTCCAATTTCTAATCTCGTATTCGGCCGCAAGTTCTTCTAAGTCCCTCAATTTGTGGTTCCTCAGTTGTTCTTCGATATCGACCAGCCCAATTCTCTTTACAAAGGCCTTGAACGCCGTGTTTTGAAGCGCTTTCGTCAACCCGTCCGCAAGTTGTAGGTTGGTAGGAACGTAATCGATTCGAAGAATGCGCTGGAGGTACTCTTGCCGTAGCCAGTGGTTCTGTATATCGTGTGTCGCAATCGAGTGTTCAGAGTAGCTAGCTCTTGAGTAACGAGTCGTATTGTTTGCTGATTATCGCATTCCAAGGGGACCATTGTATCGCTTTCGTCGAGTTGTATTCCAAGCTCTTTGAGCAATCTGCTAAGAAAGTAGCCCTCTCTTGCACCCTGCGATACTGCCAATAGCTCTGCCTCGGTCGTAGACGTTGTGACTGTCGTTTGCTTTTGTAGCTCTTCAACCAACCACTCCTCCAAACAACTTGATCGCGTATGCGTGTGAACTCTTCCTGTCGAGTGTATTGTCTGCGAATGAATCCCCACCCCCGAGCTGAAGAGCTAGTGTTCTTGTTCGTGCGAGGTATCTGAGTACTCGGTCTGCCGCTTCGTGGTGTTGTCTCGAGGGGTTGGTATTGAATCGAGTTAATCGGGAGACTGCGAAAGCAATATCGGGTCGAGTATTAATCGCGATATAGAGGAGGGAGCCAGTCTTTCTCTGGTAGGCGGTCATTTCTTGCAACTTCGTAGGTTGGTCGTTTGGCAACAATTCTTCCTTTCCCATTGGGACTTGATCTGAGGTATAGGTCGATATATTGTCTGCTAGTACTGCGATTTTGTCAACATAAGAAGCTTGCGATAACCAAATGAGTCGTCGCTTTCTATTGCGCAATACTGCGATACCTAAGAACCATTGTAGGTCGTTTCCTCCTGTCAGATTGAAGCTCTTCTGAAGTTGCTCGATTGTTCCATGAGCCTCTTTGGCGCCAGAGGTAGCTGACTTCTGTGTATTCGTTTTGGAAGTTCGCAAGTATCGAATCAACTTGGCTTTGTCAACAATTTTTCCACTCTGAGTTTGACATACCGGTGCGGCGTATTGGCCAGCTAAGAATGCAGCTTCCCATACAACTTGTGGAGTAGCGGGTGATGTAGAACCCCTCGAGTCATTGTGCGAGCTCGAGAGAACACTATCTGTTCTCAGTACTGAGCTCAGAAGTGCAGCTGGAGAAGTCTTAATGGTAGTAGTAGGGGTAGGCTGAGTAGTCAGAGGCGTCCCTTTTCGTACTTTGTCAGCCCGGACTTGTTGTCCTAGAACTTGTTGTTCTATTCCCTCCAAACTACCAACTAAACCAACAACCATATCGTCTTGCGCTTGTCCAGTCTGCTGCTTTCCAACTATTGTTTCATCAATTTCGATATGACTGAGAATCTCAGCAATCTCTTGAGTTGAGAGGTCTGCCAGATCATCTCGGAGTTCTTGTTGAAGTCTTTGAAGATCGCCATGGAAGAATTCACCCTCATTGAACACCACATCTCGTGTAGCAACGATCCTGTTTGTCTGTGGGTTCCAGATTCGGTATATGTTTGTCGAGCTGTAGCCAACTAGGAAGCCAATCCATGCTTTTGGTTTCAGCCTTTTGAGCCTATTCGACTTCTTCATTGCGTCTGTCGTCATGGTGTATGCTTTACAGCCATAGGCGCGAAGATGGCCTAGTTCTGGCTGTTCGGACGTTGTGACAATTCCCCTCTCAATCTTCACTGCTGTATAGAACCGGTCGTGTGGTGTTTTCCAATTGATACCATACTTCGGCGTTCGATTGAGCAGATAGACCGCTGTTTTGACGATCTCATGCCAAAGGTCGTGAGGCAATTTTTGCGAAAGATCTCATTGTTCTTGCTTTCTCTTTGACCACACTCCCCAAGGCTTCTGCGCCTCCATTCTGTGCCTGTGTATATGCCGCTGAAGGCTCAAGCCGAATTCCTCTTGACTCTATCCAATCTCGAACCTTTGGCTTTTGGTCCCCCATTTCATTGTCCGATTCGATGAAGGCTGGTTCGATCTTGTATCTTGTCTTGAGTATAACGAATAGTTGTTCGAGGGCTTCGATAATTGTCACGGCACGTCTGTCCTTGAGGTAGAAATCCCACATTAGCATAGACCAACGGCAAGTAACCAACATAACTGATGAATAGCCCTCGCTGTCCCTTTCAAAGTCATGGAAATCAATCGCAAGTCTTCTTCCTACTCCTTCGTCATGCTCTCGAGGTTCTCGGCTGACCTGCCGGCGGGATTTGCCTTGTCCACAGCCATCACAATCAGTTGTCAGAATTGGTGTTGTTGGTCCTCTGATTCGTACTCCTTTTGTGCTATTGACCAAGTGTTCGATAACTTGAGGGCCAGGGTGACCTGTTCGTAGATGCCAGAGTTGTGCGGTCTTTGCAATTGGTCGCCGTCGTGTCCAAGAATTGTATTGTCGTCGTCGTATAAACAAGGCTTGTTTGTGAGTCTCTTCGGGGATATATTCAAGGACCGTTTGATCGTATTTCGTCTCCAATTTACAGATCAATAAATTGTCTGCTCTTCGAAGCTCGTCATGGCCAGGTCTTTGATCCCACCAATAGCCCTGTGAGCGTAGGAGTTGTAATGAGACCAGATTGCATGCGAAGTTCTCGTAGAACGCGACATCCTTGAGTCGAAGCACTTCCTCTCTTCCTCTCTGCCCTTGTACCACCACGTCTATTGTTCCATACCCAATTATCGCGACCTTGCTGTCGCCTGCCCATACAAAATCGCCAGGGGATGAGGTACGGAAGTCCGAGAATCGTGCAATATCGTTGAAGATATGGATCGTACTTCCTGAGTCGAGGAGGGCTGAATGCCGAAGAGGGTAGCCTACCGCACTGAAACTAGCTACAAAGAATGCAACTGCTCCAGTACCAATAGGCCGATCTAGTCAATCGTCAGTCGATGGGGCTGGGGTTTTTGCCTTGTTCTCCTTCAATTGCTTGATCAGATTTTCAAGGTTCTTGTCGTTTGCGATTTTCAGCCTGATTCCTTCTTGCATGATCTTGTTTGGTCTCCATCTCTCTCCTGCTCTCTCTGCGAAGATATAGAAACAGTCCTTTGTCTCATGCCATCCCTCACAGGCCTTACAGGTCTTTTTCGTCTGTGTTCCTTGTTTTGTTCGCTTTGGGCCTCCTTGGTTGTTCGAGACGGTCTCCTTTCGGGGTCTCTTTGGCTTGTCCTTTGACGCGATATTCGCTAAGGATGAGGAAGATGCTTGTGGTTGGGGTTCGATTTCTTCGATATCGCTCTCGTCTGCGAATGTCGGTCCAAACGTTCCTTTGGCTACTCGTTTCGTCTGGGGATTCTTTTGCGCGAAGTGCCATTTGAGGTCCCTGCTGACTTCTCGATACTCGATTGTTTCGTCTTCGAGCTTCGATCGTGCTGTGACCTTGTAGGCATTCAAGTATGATTCGTCACAAGGGGTTAGAATCGCCATCAAGTCGTTGAACCAGTAGGCCGGGCTTTTCGCAACTGGAACGTCCTTTTGAATCGATTCTTCTGGCGGGAGTCCACCAGGTCCTTGTATTTGCGAATGGCTTTCTCCTTCTTCTGAGTCTTTGACTCTCCACACGTCTTCTCCAAGTTCGAGTACCATTCTCGTAGATTCTCGTCGCTAGAGCAATTGACTCGCTGTAAATCCGGGCTCACTGTGTCAACAATAAGACTTGCAAGTTCCTGAATCGCGTCGTCCACATCTTTAAAGGCTGGTTGAACTGGTCTCTCAGGGAATTCCTCGTTCGAGCCAGGTCGAATTAAGCTCCAAATTCGTAGAATAATGGCCTTTCGTTCGAACATTTCGGACCAGTCTTCCCATTGATGGATGGTCGTGAGTTGAATCTTCTTTGACGAAGAGGTGGTCGATGAGGAGGCCATTTTTGCTTGTTTTTGGCGTGAAATTCGACTCTGTTGACGTGTTGACGTGCAATTTGACGTGTAATTTGACGTATAATTTGACGCAAAGGCAGTTACTGGTCTTCCTAATAGGTATTGACCACTCCGACTGTTAATTGTTGGATTGTTGGGCGAAGTTGCACGCGCAAATGGATGTGTGTGGGCACGAGAAGATTGATGATGTTCTTGATGATTGTGTGTGTGTCTGCTAGTCTATAAAGTTTTCTCAATATATTATGCGCACAGTGCTGCGCCACAATAGAGCGCCTCATTTCCCAGAAACACATTTATCCCAAGTTATCCACCTGTAAAACCAACAATAGCAATACCCTTTATTAAGTCTTCTTTAAGCAGGATAATTTCAACCTGTTATATTTCAATGCTACAATACTCCGCCCATTGCTCCACCTTCATACAGTAGAGCCGGGTCACCCTCCTAGATAAAGTTTATAGCGACATAACACGGCTACTCCGGAGTAGGCGTGACAACACCTGCTCAGGTCTGCTGCCCACTTTGCAGATATTCGGCTTTGGACGTGCTGTTAGGATCCAGGTACGGTGCCTCATGGATGCCGACAGCGCGGACTCCGGCACGGTCACCCAAGCCGGCGTAGTCGCCGGTGCCGCTGTGAAAGACACAGCGGTTGTCCCAGATCGCTGTTTATCAGTGTCTCGTATTAGCCTCAATGCGTGTAACCCGAGTAATGGGTAGGGGTCTCTGATAAGGGGCACAGAGCACGGCCAATGGCACCACTGACCTATGTCATTCTTGTTTCGCCACTTGAAGCGCACCGTGAGGTCATGGTTCTCTAACAGGGTCCCGCGGAGCATCTGCAGCACCGAGTCGCTCTCTTTTGGCGATAGCTCATTAACGTACTTGGCACAGTTGCCGACTGCATAGACGCTCTTCCAGCCCGTGACGGGATTTGTGCGCACAATGGGATGGACAGCAGTGAGGTGCCGGCCAACATTATTAGGGCTGCCACGGGGGCCCTCCATGATTTTGTGATGCTCGCGCACCGCCTGGAGAAAGGCCTCGCCGATGTAGGTGACGCTCAGCCCCTCGAGAAAGCGGCGGTACGCCGGCGAGAAGCGGTCGTAGAGATCGTAGCCCGACGCCCACAGTGTGTCGCCGCCGTTAGATGGCAGCTCAACCAGCCGCAGCGACGTGTAGCCCGGCGTGTCGACCTCAAATGGACTGTCGCTGTGCCAGGGGGGCGCGGAGACGGCGCTGCCGTTGGGACGATACAGCGTCTTGAGCGTCCGCGAGTCGATGCGCGAGATCTCTGCGTCACCCGTGCTGGCGTCGTTCATGACGGGGTGCACATGTAGCCCCGACGACGCCGGCTTGCCCGTCAGCTCGCCTATGCGCTGTATCAACGCCTTCTGTGCGTCTTGACTTAGATTGTCCTGCGCGCGGAAGAAGACAACGCAACGCTCCGAGACTGCGAAGCTCAGTATTCGTGCTGCATGTTGTTCTCGAGGACGGGCGGTGGGGCTCACTTACTGGTGATCCCGAGGTCCCGCAGCAGGTCGTCGGCGTCTGGGGCCTCTAGCAAGTCATGAACAATGTTGATCTGGCTGTACTCGCGGCCGATGACGGGTGTTATATCTTCGTAAGGAAACGTCTTGTCCAGACGTCCCGTCTTCTCCAGCTTTGTGTACATAGCATTCGACCCCATGGTGGCTCCAGTTAGGGTACTAAGCTGTAAGTAATGTGAAAGATTTGTTCGAGTATATAGCACAAGATGAGAGAAACGGGGTAAAGCACAGTTCGTTCTATGATAGATGTTGTCAGATGATTGTAGGGAGGGAGAATTATCGGAAATGATGAGGCTGGCGAAAGTGGTCAGATGCGCCTTAAGTGTTGTTACAGCACTAGCAAGGGTTAATCCCTACCAGTTATCTCTAATCTATTTAGGTATCATCAGTTCTTAGCTATAGTATTACTATAACCCCCCCCCCCCCCCCCCTGTTTAATTCCCAATACCCCACATATTTTGCGAGAAGGTTCCACCCCTATTTACCTATAATATATACGGAAGATTTACGCTGTTCCTGAGTTACGTCGTATTATACCTGCAGCATGGGAGGCAGTTTTTTTTTTTTTTTTATATTAAAGTGCTTTCTGAGTTAAAAACTACATAGCACTGTGGGCCTCTACCCTTGAGCCAAGAGTGTCTGCCCTTAGGTAGAACACCTCTCTCAAAGCCATTCCCCTTATCATCATTCCCTCTAAGGTAATACCCCACAAGTAGTATTCACACAACACTTAGTTATCCAGCCCTAGCCTGTCTTTGTGACTGAAATCCAACTAGCCAAACGCCAGCCATTTGCGGGTGTTGCAACACGGGGAAAACTTAATAAAAACCGCTGGGTGCGGGGCTTCCCAAGGGAAGGCCGTCCAGTTCCAGGCGTGGTACTTGTGTATACCTAAGGACCATCTCCTCCCCTTCCTAGCCTCCTTCTACCTCCTCCTTCCAAGTATGTCCGCAGAGCCTAGTTGGAAGTCGTGATAAAATGTTAGAAAAGTCTTGGTTTGTTGATGTGAATGAAATAAGTGGGCTAGCCTAGCCATCCATTTCCGTAAAGGGCTTGGGATACCATTAACTCATCGAATGGAATGGCCCTCCATGGCTAGTAAAAGGGGCGAAGTTCAAGAATAGAACAACAATGTGGTGCTGGGAGTCGTCTTGCGAGTAGAAGAGGCGAAGGATTCGTACTTTGGAGGGCAGCAGGCTTGTCGTATGCTGTAGATAGGAGATGTTGAATTCTAACCGGGGCCTCCGTACCTATCGTGTTCTGTTTCGTTCCAGTATCTATCCTTCCCTTACATCCAAAAGCCAGGTGTTGTTGTATATTGTAGAGTGGGGTGAAGACTCTGATTCGGGTGCGAATTCCTCGTCGTGCGCACGTTGAGGGTGTTGTGTGACTCAATCTAGGCTCTGCAGACTCTTAAACACAGTGAGGCAGTGCCTATCGTCGTGAAATAAGAGCTGGAGGTTCGTAGGGGACACCACGTACAGGTGTTGAGTCTTCGTCCCCCCATGGGAGGCAGTTCCGGAGTCATTTATTGAGAGTCTATTAATTCATGGTGGTCAAGATGTTAGGCTGTTATTGACGCTCGAGGAGGTCCTACAAAATATTAAAAAGTCTAAAAAATCATCTTAAAAATTAGGCAAATATTACTTATAATACAGCTGGGAATAGTGGCAAAATATGTGGGGTATTGGGAATTAAACAGGGGGGTTATCCCCTCGACTGCTGAGACATGGGCCGTACTAGTAGGGGTCCCTTGCGCAGCATAACAGCACAACTCCTATCCAATTTTATTAGTAATCTGCATTCCTACAATTGGTGGCCATTGTTTTATTAGTTGATTGATGTGGCTGTCACCGTGTATTTACTCGGTGTAGATACGGTGGGTTGTGTTGATCTCAATGATCGAGAAGTAGGTGTATCACGTACGGTGGGATAGACAATGACTAGTATGGTTGAGATACTATTTTCAGTTGAGCACGAAGCTCCTATCTAATGGCAGACGTGCCAGTTTTATATAGAACCTTCGTTCTCCTTGGATCCAGGGATCCATCACGTGACCTATTGTCTACCGTGATCTAGATCCTTATCACGTGACTCTGTAGCCCCGTGATCCTATCCTGGTACTGGCCCTTGCAGCCGTTCAGGCTGCTGAGCCCCAAGGTCGAGGCGCACGTGATACCCCTCCTGGGTATGTCCGTAACAGTGGCCTGTATTAATGCGTACAGATTGTATGTTTTACACACAGAAGGCAAGAAGAGTATGCCTCACCTACAGTTTCGAACAGAGCTGTATTGCAAGCTCTTTAAATACTCTACAAAAGCACAGTTGTAAAGCTTGAAGGTAGAGCTAGGTGGCAAGAGAGTATTTGGCTCTAATCTCCCACGTATACACTATTGGGAGAAACGACCTAGGAGTGGTTGTGTATGGTGTGTATATAAATTAAAGTGTAATAAGGTAATAGGAAAGGTAGTAGATAAAAGGAAAAGGGCTAATAGGGTATGGGGTGGTTGTGTATTTTGTAAGGTTAATTTTTGCAAGGAGGGGCAGTGCTGGGCCGAATTTCATAGCAAGAATGCAGATTACTAATAAAATTGGGTATAAAATGCATAGGAGTTGTGCTGTTATGCTGCGCAAGGGACCACTACTAGTACGGCCCATGTCTCAGCAGTCGAGGGGATAGTACAGAACAGTGGTGGTAGTGGGCTGAGAATTACTGTGGGGAACCCTAATCGAGTGTCCGAGACCGCAGTGATACTGCGCCTTAATTAGATTTTTTAGATTTAGACAACCCCTTGATCTCTGACTCTGATCGGGCCTGCTCCTCGGCACGAAGGCTTACTTCGTACTCACGTCGACTGAGTATCGTTCCTTCCTTGCCCACCCGGGCTCTCAACCTAGCTGCAAATAGGAAGCGGCCTGGTCCGAAGAAAAAGGGGTGTGATAGCTACCAGTCATGCGGTAAAGACCGGGCGCTAATTGTATAAAGCACGTACGGAGGTACAGCCCATATGTTTTCCCCCCTGTTTTTTACGTAAAGCCTGCCCTAACCTAATTGGGTAGCATATGATGTGCTGATGCGCGAGACACGCTCTCTCACCACATTTACTACTGTATTCTATGCTTTTAGAATGAACGCATTCGTGATCGAGCCCTCCGTTTTTTACCAGATACCCCCTGAATTCCTGTCAAGCTGTAATTGATGCTGAAGGGAAGTTTACAAAGTACTAGAAAAGCTAGAATCGAGTCTGTATCAAAAGCTTCACTGAATTTGTTACCCAATTAGGTTAGGGCGGGCTTTACGTAAAAAACAGGGGGGAAAACATATGGGCTGTTACCTCCGTAAACTGTTGTAGTCAAAGAGTTTGAAAGACTGTTCGCACCTAAAGTGGGCCTCAGCTAAAACAACTCCATACTTAGCTAAAACAACTCTTGATCGGTGCACCCATTACCCTCGCGCCACAGTACTAATTTGTATGTAACTACAAGGCTAATTAACCAAAGACACCGACCGAGCAGCTCTATATCGTCAATTTAGGGCTAAAACAGGCCTCCTCTACTGCCTGTGACGACAGGGGTTCGAATGCCTGCAACCGGTAGGTGAATAGCTTTACCACCGGGCCAACGGGCCCAAAAGGGTACATGAATTGGTTGGAGACCAATTCAGCTATTCGACTATATCAGGGGTGCGATCCTAGGTCGTAACACTGCCCTTGCAATGGCTCGACTTGATGCTGGACACACTGATCAGTACGAACCTGGAACACGACGGGAAAGGGGTTATCTGTGCGGTATGACATCGATTTACTTCTATAAGGAGGACTCTATGGAGGACCCAGCTATAGTGGCTGTAAGAGCAATGCAGAGTAGCATAGAGCGAATCAGTGTAGTTGGTGGGGTGGAAGTATTCACAGCGAGTTTGATTTATCGGACATTGAGTTAGAGTAAATTAATTATCCTGTAATGAACTTGCGTATACTAATTTGTACTGTGGCTAAAGGTTGATAGGTGTACGGAGTACTGTATACGAAAATCTACTTTTGGATAGTGGAGTTGTTTTAGTTGAGGCCCTAAAGTGGAACATAGGGACTATGCAGGGGTAGCAAGTGTCGGTGTTATTGTTAGAACCGAACAGGGGAACGACTCGCGTAGGTAGCCGAAGTCTATTTCAAGCCACCCAACCTCGGTAGTTGTATTCGGCCGGCAGCGGCCGGCAGCAGAGGGATATAGGTGAGCTTTTCCTCCTTATGGAGAAAGGCTATACGCAAACAAACCGATATACCCGCATACAGATTGTACAGCAATTCATGAGTGATTCCTGTCCAGCCAGTGCATTGTATCGATACTTATTTGAGTACTCACCACCGGTATTACCAACAGTAATAGCTACACAACTACTACTATTGATTATAATTATAATGGGCCAAAGTCTTTCCTCTATTACTCGGGTCGTTATAGGCTTGCTATGCGCCCTCGGGCTTTATCTCATAATCAAGACGTGGCGCGCCTGGTGGCGTCTACGGCATATTGCCGGACCGCCCTTGGCCAGCCTGACCTCACTAGAGCGAATGCGCTGGGTTCTCTCGGGGGAAGCCCATCTAATCCACCAGCGCCATCACGACAAGTATGGTGAGTTGGTGCGCATCGCTCCCAACATGGTATCGTTCAGCAATCCGGAAGCCATACCGGTAGTATATCCAAGCAAACCCGGTTTTCCAAAGGTCGGTATGCTTATTTTCCATGCTCATCGTCATCCAGTCGATGCCAACAGGGGACTGACGAGCTATCAGGGAGACTTCTATGCGGCCGTCCGTCCCTATACGCGCGGACGGGGCCAGCAGCACCTGGTCTTCAATACCATTGACGAAAAGAGACACAAACTCCTCAAGAGACCTATTGCGCCTCTGTACGCCAACGTTAATGTGGCGGCATACGAACCCTTGGTCGACGAGGTTCTGCGCTCTTTTGACAAGCAGGTTCGTCAAAGATTCGCTGGTAGCCCTGACGGCTTTGACCTCGGCCAATGGCTGCAATTCTACGCCTTCGACTCAGTTGGTACCATGACTTTCTCGAGGGCATACGGCTTCATCCAAGCAGGTTGCGACATCGACGGGATACTCGCAGCTATCAACGACTTCATGCGGACCAGTGCCCCGGTAAGCCCAGCTAGACACGCTGCTACGGCGTAATGTCAAAGGTTCTGACCCTCTTCCAGATGAGCCAAGTGCCGTGGCTCGACCAGATCTTGCGCAAGAATATTGTTGGAGACGCCGTCCAGCGATTGTTGGGCCACAGGGCGTCGACCCACCTCATCGGCTTCTGTGCCAAGGCCTTTGAGGATAGGAAAGCAGGTGTAACGGAAGCAGACGAGAAGGCATTGAAGGATGCACACGGAGCCGAAGATTTTCTTAGTCACTTCCTAAAGCTACAGGAGGCCGATCCCGGGATTCCATCATGGTAAGCCAGACTGCATAACTCTCGGAAGGCGTGTAGAGATGTAGGTAAAACTAACACGGCATCGGCGCCTGACAGGGCCCCAATCTCGTGGACTTTTTCGAATGTGGTGGCAGGCTCCGACTCAAGTGCGAGCATCATGCGGACGACCATGTTCAACCTTCTCACCAACCCACATACTCTAGACAAGCTCTATCAAGAGCTGAGCGCGTCAAGTAGTCAGGGCGTATTCCCCGCGTACAAGGACATTCGCAATCTTCCCTACCTCGACGCCTGCGTCCTAGAGGGCGCACGCCACCACCCCCCCTTCGCCCTGCCGTTGGAACGAGTCGTCCCGAAAGGGGGCGTTATCGTCTTAGGTCAGTATCTCCCAGAGGGGGTGGTGGTCGGCGCGAACCCCTATGTCGTGAACCGCGATCGGGCGACATTTGGGCTGGACGCAGAGATCTGGCGACCAGAAAGGTGGATCGAGTACGGGGAGGAACATAAAAAGAAGCTCGAACAGGCTCTTCTCACTGTACGTGTCTCTCCCGTTACGAGTGAATAGTGATTGAGACTGCTGACGTAGACCTTTTGCCTTGTCACAGTTCGGGGCGGGTAGGCGTGTTTGCCTTGGGAAGTATGTGGGCATCCTCAACATCAAGAAGATGCTCTCTTATCTGGTTCTCAACTACAAGGTACGTCTTGTCCCTGCTAATTCCAAGTCCCAGGGCCGAACCCTCTTGAAACAGTAATAACCCTCAGATTTCTTAGATGCGAA